>JAGGCT020000907.1:2500-25000 GCA_017654935.2 Phymorhynchus buccinoides
ACCACACACGCGTGCTTGCATTCGAGCCAAATACCAGCAGGGAATCATTTTCCCACGCACTACGAGAGAGAGTGGATGTACCCTGGGCAAGGCACCTCCACTATAAACACATAATGAAGGGAAGGAGCTGTGCCGGTCGGGGTTCGTTCTCTGTGAGCACTTCGCTAGCCGGAGTGGTCCGGCAGCCTGAATATTGCGAAATGAAGGCCTATGGTCAACTTTATAAAGACTGTCAACACCACCAGATAGCATACTAGTAAAGATTTATGTTTAAAAAAAGTATTTTATTTTCCAACTCTCATTGCGCACTCCCGTTTCCGCCATGTTCATAGCCTACATAGGCTCCTGTGACGTACCCAAACCAGAACCAGAACCAGATTATTTGATAATATTTGAAAAACAGCAGCAGCAACAATACAGTTGTTTTACTCTCGATTGTAATACAGTGGAACCTCCCTTATAAGAATCCCATTATAAGACTCCCTCCCACATAAGACCTACTTCTCTGAGACATTGCTCTTCTTTGTAAGTATTAAAATTACCTCCATTATAAGACCCCTCCCTTAAGACCTCATTTTGGATGATGTTTGAAGGTCTTATAAGGGAGGTTCCACTGTAGCCAAATATTTCGCATTGTAGCACGAATAGTTTGAGGCCGATTTACTAAAAAGATGTTTTACTACGTCACTTCCTTTCTCGATTTGCAGCCATTACAGTACTGCGAGGATTAGGTCTGCTCTGGCTGAATGTGAGTTAGTTTGGTCCTTTTAACTTAAGAAATAGTGTGAGTTTACCACATTTGTGAAAAGCATGCACGAGTATCTTTGCATTGGTGTAGTCGTGATTCAATTCTCTTTTAAATTCACAGGGATTTTTACCCAAACCTCACGCACGTGTTGACTCGGTGATTCGCTTCACTAAGGCTAAGCTAGCAAGACCAAACTAGCACAAATTCTTCTCTTGAGGGCACACGGTCAATGAGCTGACCATTCTGGCTCCTTTTGAAAAGAAAAAAGACTGAAAAAGAGGGGTTCCGGTGGTCAAATTTCAGTTGGCAGTGGTGGTGTAACAACACAAAATAGGGATTGGAGTGGGTAAGGGAGAAGCAAGGAAGGAGGGCGGAGGGGGGGGGGGGGCGAGACTGATGAGCTACTGATCAGCCTGCAGTGAAGGCTGCAATGGAGTCCTGCCGCAGTTCGTTCCACTCCCTGATGGTCCTTGGGAGGAACGAGTTGGACCTGTACTTAGTGCGGCACTGGATTCGCTGGAACTGCAGGTGGTGCCCATGCCTTTGCCGAGATGGAAGCAGCACCAGCTTGGCTTGCAGATTTGGGCAGTGTACAGCGTCTGTGCTGATCTTGTGCAGCGTGGAGAGCCTGGTCCTCTGCCGTCTGCTCTTTACTACTTTAGTGATTCCCAGCCCAGGTTCTCGAGCATGGTGCTCACACTTGTACTGGTTGATCACAAATCGTGCTGCCCTATGCTGGACCGCCTCCAAGTCCAACTTGCCAATGTTATCCTCAGTGTATGGGTCCCAGACGGAGCAGGCATACTCAAGCAAGTGACGCACGGAGGCTTTGTAAGCTCGTTCCTTGATGGTAATGCTGCTGATCTTTAAGTTCCGTCTGAGAAAACCCAGGGTTTTGTTGGCCTTGGCACTGATGTTGTTGACGTGGCAGTCCCAGGAGATCTTGCTGTTGATGGTGATGCCGAGATACTTAGTTTCCCTTACGTTCTCAAGGGTGTGCTCATGCAGGACGTAAGAATGCTGTAGGGGACTCCTACTCCTGGTAACTTGCATCGCTTGGCACTTTCCACTTCCAGGATGAAATTCCATGTCCCAGCTCTTCTCCTAGTCCATCAGGCGGTGGAGGTCAAGTTGATCTCGATCATGCAGCTAAACACAGGACGTTTCGCCAGCTAGGGATAGGGATAAAGTTCGTGATAGGGTTAGGATTGCATACATGGGTAAAGCTAGACTTTTTTCAGGGTTTTTTCCCCTGAGGGTGCCTGAATCGAGAATGATCAATTAAAAGATCGTGGGCCCCAAAGAGAAGAAGAAGAAAAGTTGTTCAGGAGTGCTTGGCTTGGACAACAGCTTACAAACTTGTTCATAGCCTTTAGCATCAATTAAATTCAGATTATGTTATACTTATACTAGTATTACTATTAGATATAATCAAGTATGTCTTGTGCGATCTTGAAATGCTTGCATTTTTTGGTGCATTTTTATAATTTGTTCACAGAATCATCATGAACCCAGAAAAACTGAAGCAGCTGCAAGAACAAGTCAGGATTGGTGGGAAGGTACAGTAGCATTTTCATTTCCCCCCTTGTAAATGTAATGGAGCTTTATGTGTGTACTACTTCATGGTGACCAGCAAGGCTGATAACAATTTTTTTTATGTATACTATAACTCTCAACTGAACTTCAAAAAACAGCTTTACTAAATTACTGTAAACGAAAACCTGATTAGGCCCCCCCCAAAAAAAAAGTGTTTCCGATTTCCTGACCGACCCTAGTTTTTTGCCGCCGACCCTAACCTTTTTTTGATGGATAAAGAAAAGAAGTAAAAACAAAACGAAAGTAATTTGAGCAGACGATGCAAGGGAAACAACCAATGCACTCGGCGCAGTCAAGGACCGTTACTCGCGCAGACTTTTGTGGCCCTACATCCGCCGACAAAATGGCGGGCGCTAGACACGCGATTGCAGTTTCAATGCCAATGTGATAAATATATTTGCACACTTAGACCGAACACAAATGTTAAAAAAAAAGAAAAAAAGCCTACCTAGTACAGTAGTAGTAGTACCTACCTACCCTATTTTTTAAACTGAGACATTTTGTTGTTGTTGGCCTTATGCATCCAAATGTCTTTAAATTGATTAATAGTGCTCAGCTACTCGCGGGGTGGGGTCGTTGCCCCATTTCCTTTATTGGACAATTGTCAAGTTTAGCCCTTTCATCGCCACTGTCGCCTCTTGGCACCTCTATGATTTAACACCCATGTCACTGAAACTAAAAGGCATCAAATGAGGGTCTGTTAACCAATGATCTTAAGTTCTTCATTTTGAGAGGGAAGAATAGACTCTATTTTATGCATGTCACAGAGGAATCCCCAATATTGCAGACAAAATATTTTCTCTACCCAGGTAAATTTAATGGTAAATTTTGGCTGAGGAATGGCTAGCGTTGAAAGGGTTAAGTTCTTAATTTTGAGAGGGAAGAATAGGCCCTATTTTATGCATGTCACAGAGGAATCCCCAATATTGCAGACAAAATCTTTTCTCTACCTAGGTAAGTTTAAATTTAATGGTAAATTGTGGCTGAAAAATGGCTTGCGTTGAAAGGGTTAACCCTTGTTGATTGACTTTGTCTGGCAGGGCACCCAGCGTAGGAAGAAGAAGGTGATCCACCGGACTGCCACCACCGACGACAAGAAACTGCAGTCCTCCTTGAAAAAACTGTCTGTCAACAACATACCTGGCATTGAAGAGGTGAGAGAGAGAGAGATGAGAAAGAGAGAGAGGGAGATGAGAAAGTGCAGTCGTGGCTAACCTGGTATTGAAGAGGTGAGACAGTGAGTGAAAAAAAGAGGAGAGTTGAGACAGACAGACAGACAGACACACACTCAGATAGTGATAGAAAGAGGGAGAGATGAGAAAGTGCAGGCATGGCTAACCTGGTATTGAAGAGGTGAGACAGTGAGTGAAAAAAAGAGGAGAGAGAGAGACAGACAGACAGACACACACTCAGATAGTGATAGAAAGAGGGAGAGATGAGAAAGTGCAGGCATGGCTAACCTGGTATTGAAGAGGTGAGACAGTCAGTGAAAAAAAGAGAAGTGAGAGAGAGAGAGACACGCACACTCAGATAGTGATAGAAAGAGGGAGAGATGAGAAAGTGCAGGCATGGCTAATCTGGTATTGAAGAGGTGAGACAGTGAGTGAAAAAAAGAGGAGAGAGAGAGACAGACAGACAGACACACACTCAGATAGTGATAGAAAGAGGGAGAGATGAGAAAGTGCAGGCATGGCTAACCTGGTATTGAAGAGGTGAGACAGTCAGTGAAAAAAAGAGAAGAGAGAGAGAGAGAGACACGCACACTCAGATAGTGATAGAAAGAGGGAGAGATGAGAAAGTGCAGGCATGGCTAACCTGGTATTGAAGAGGTGAGACAGTCGGTGAAAAAAAGAGAAGAGAGAGAGAAATAAGAAAGTGCAGTCGTTGATGAAAAGAACCCTTAGACCTGTCAACACCACACCTGGTATTGAAGAGACATAGAGAGAGAAGTATTTTCTAGAGCGAGAAACCGTGAGAGAGAAACGGAGGAAAGAGAGATATGCCATATGGAGATAAGGAATCGTAGTCAGGATTGAAAACCCCCCACCATCTATCTGTCAATTAAAAAAAAAAAAAAAATTGAAGAGGTGAGAGAGAGAACAGAAAGAAAGGATTCAAAGACACATTCTGACACTGACAGATCGAGAAAATGGCAGAATTGAACTTTGAACAAACTGGGGAGAGAAAGGGGGGGGGGGGGGGTACTATACTTGGTTATTGATGACAAATGGTAGGGTTTGGGTCGGTATGTACATTGATACATTGAGTGATTGATGAATGATTGACTGATTGATAAATGATTGACTGATTGATGAATGATTGACTGATTGATGCCAGGTGAACATGTTCAAGGATGATGGCACAGTGATCCACTTCAACAACCCCAAAGTCCAGGCCTCTCCGATAAATGATTGACTGATTGATGAATGATTGACTGATTGATGCCAGGTGAACATGTTCAAGGATGATGGCACAGTGATCCACTTCAACAACCCCAAAGTCCAGGCCTCTCCGATAAATGATTGATGGATTGATAAATGATTGATTGATTGATGAATGATTGACTGATTGATAAATGATTGACTGATTGATGAATGATTGACTGATTGATGCCAGGTGAACATGTTCAAGGATGATGGCACAGTGATCCACTTCAACAACCCCAAAGTCCAGGCCTCTCCGATAAATGATTGATGGATTGATAAATGATTGATGGATTGATAAATGATTGACTGATTGATGCCAGGTGAACATGTTCAAGGATGACGGCACAGTGATCCACTTCAACAACCCCAAAGTCCAGGCCTCTCTGGCGGCAAACACTTTCACTGTCACCGGACACGCCGAAAGCAAAAGTGAGACTTTAGGGGGAGGGGTTGTATTGTTTGTTATTTTGGGTGCGGTATTATTTATTTCCTAGCTAGAGACCCCTTTTGCCGTGAGTGAGAAATGCGACTTTCAGTCTGGTTCATTTTCTAATCGGGACATTTTTATTTTCATGTTGGGATTCACCTCGCTCTTTAGCTTTTCTAGCACCAAGGGCGGAGACATTCGCCCTAGACATCGCTCTACACTCCCACCAAATGCAAAGACATTCACTGCCAAGCGCCCTGCCACGTGTTTGTCTATCTTTAGAGCTTATGTCACGGTTTCTTCCGTTAAACTTAAAGCAACGCTTGCGCTCTTGAACAAAATAGCTCTACTCCCCTCTTGTCTGTTGTCATGCGGTGGACAACCAAGAGCGTCAAAAACAGAACATGGTTGTAGAAGAGTTAGCCCCCTTTCACTGCCAGGGAAAAAATAGTAAAATTATCATTTTTTTTCTTTTAATTGCGAATTTGAAAAGAGACCTGTTAAGACTCGATCTGACAAAACGGTATGCCTTTCCTGATTTGCCTAAAACAAACCAACATTCCAGGACTATGAGCAAAGTTGAAGAAATGATGTCATTTCTTTATGACGGCATCATTGATCAATACAACCTTTTCTTCTCAGAGAGGAATTGAAATGCCCTTAAGCAAAGTAATAATCTGTTGAACTCAGAGATTTAAATAAGATATTCCTTGCGCAAATTAATAACAGATTTGCATCCAATTTGTTCTGGTGACTTTTTCATATAAAAACAGTCTTTGCAAACATTATAATGATGGTATTTATCGTTGTGCAAAAGTTTGGTTGTGCTATTATCTGTAGTTTCTCAGGGCTCCCAGGGACCCCCATTTGGGGGTCTATGAAGTATTACAATTCTAAAGGACCCTCTAACAGAATGTGCAGGGGGTCCCAGGGATGCACTAGAAAAAATATTTGTTAGCATTCGCAATGCCCCTGGGATCCTCTATCCCACCTCTAGTACCCTCTATTATGTAAGTGAAGGAGTCCCTGAGACCCTTTGTTTTGCGGGACGATTGGGAACCCTGTTTCTGAGAAAATGGCTATGCACACACACTCACACCAAATTCATTGCATAGACTTAAGCTCGCTCGTCAAAAGCGTGTTGTCGTGTGGGCAGCTTTAACGGAGATGCTGCCTGGCATCATCAACCAGTTGGGACCAGAGAGTCTGAGCAGTCTGAGGAAACTGGCTGAAACTGTCGCTACCAGTGAGTATATCTGTGTGTGTGTGAGAGAGAGAGAGAGTGTCGAAACTGGCTGAAACTTTCGCTACTGTCAAAGATCAGAATGTGAAATTATCCTTCTTTCTATGTATTAGCTGTTTTCATCAATAGGAGACAAACGACGAAGGTATGGAATCTGATATTTTACGATCGTTCAGTGCATGGTGTTACTAATATTTTCTGAAAATATCGATACTTTCGTAACTTAGTTTTGGTGAATATTTTCCGAACTTAATCAAATGCCCAGTCCCCACGGAACAAGGGGAAGTAAATTAGCCAGTCACGAGTGAGTTAATGAAGTCTGTTAAACTACACTTTTTTTTATGGATTATGATAATTCAGGGTTCACATGAAAAGTTGAAATTCGCTCACGTTTATTTTTTTTTAGGTGCTGGTGACGTGGCCAAGACCAACGCTGAGGAGGACGATGACGATGTCCCTGGTGAGTTCAGTCCCCTGGCTGTGGTTTGAACCCCGTTGCTACCGTCTGTAACTGTCCTCTCGATGTCCCAGTCGCCCCCAAGAAGTAGCTGTCAAACAATCCCAAGACTTTATTAGCAAAATGGCCGTTATCATGCTAGGAAAGAAAACAAAAGATTGACTTTTTTCTTTACATTTTGTGAAATTTTCTCTTGTGAATCCGACATAGCCAGGGTAACATGGGCGATTGTACCAACCTGGTAACCAGGTACGCTCTTGTCTCTTGTGAATCTGACATAGCCAGGGTAACATGGGCGATTGTACCAACCTGGTAACCAGGTACGCTCTTGTCTCTTGTGAATCCGACATAGCCAGGGTAACATGGGCGATTGTACCAACCTGGTAACCAGGTACGCTCTTTTCTCTTGTGAATCTGACATAGCCAGGGTAACATGGGCGATTGTACCAACCTGGTAACCAGGTACGCTCTTGTCTCTTGTGAATCTGACATAGCCAGGGTAACATGGGCGATTGTACCAACCTGGTAACCAGGTACGCTCTTGTCTCTTGTGAATCCGACATAGCCAGGGTAACATGGGCGATTGTACCAACCTGGTAACCAGGTACGTTCTTTTCTCTTGTGAATCCGACATAGCCAGGGTAACATGGGCGATTGTACCAACCTGGTAACCAGGTACGTTCTTTTCTCTTGTGAATCCGACATAGCCAGGGTAACATGGGCGATTGTACCAACCTGGTAACCAAGTACGCTCTTTTTTCTTGCCATGTTTCCCCAAAAACAAATTGTGGTAAATTCCAGATCTCCAAGGCTTTTGTTCCTGAGAATACAAATTCTGGAAATCTTAATACAGGTCTCCGCACAAGTTGATGCTTACTGTCATGGGTTGAACTTGCTGAATTGTTAAAAATCAGCAATTTATCCTGAAGAAAAGACCCAAGCCAAATTGGCCATGTAAACTTCTTTTGCTTTTTATTTTTTTATTCTGAAATTTTGAGCAGTTGATGTCTACAATCTGTATGATGCACCAAATTTTTCTGAATGTAAGACGCACCCCCAAATTTTGCACAAAAATCTGAATTTATTATTATACTTTATTATTTTGTCCATCATATTGTAAGGTGCGTGGGTTTCAGTCTGTGAAAAAGTATCGCCTTATAGTCTGTAAAATACGGTAATTTATTTGTTCAGTAACATTAGTTGACCAACCAGCCGCTGTGGCGTAGTGGTTAGCGTCGCAGACTACTGGCTGGGAGGTCACGGGCTCGAATCCCATCAGAGGGTTTTTTCAGTCCTGAACCGACTCCTACCCAGAGTGAGTGGCTATGGGCTCAATGGGAAGACTGAAACCACACAGTCGAGTTTCATCCGCTTAACGGATGCGATTCTGAGAGTGTTGCTCTAACTTCAAGACCAACACTGCAGGTGTCTGTAGTTCTCGGGCCTGGCTAACGCTGGGATATCATTATGAAAGGAAGCATAGAATACAGCCTTGTCATGTAGTCTCAGACCGATACGGAAGATCATCATCATCATCCACCTCATTTCCATCAATCATTTAAAAAAAAGAAAAAAAAAGTCAAATTCTGTGGCTTTGCATGCCCTGCTCATGGTGACCTCAGTTATGGTTTCCAATCCAGTCTGCGCCTTGGTGCTTTCGGGTAATGTCATGGGGATTAATGTGTTTTGGGGAGCTGTCAGTGGATGGTCGTGGTGGCGCCCTCGGAGGAGATCCTCACTCATGCTGGCTCTGTGACTAAGAGAATAGTGTCAGTAGGGGGCTTAGTAATTGGTGTCCTGAACAGGCTCCACTGAGCTCCACTGAAGTGATTCAGCAGCAGTGCAGTGTCTCCTCGGTTGGTTGCCTCTTGACAGCCTAATATAGATTTGCTCCCCTTGGACTGCTGGCTTTGGATTCTGCGACTTGAACAAACTGGGGTGTGGCTGCGAGTTGGGATTCGGAATGAGCGGTGTGGGAGCAACGCCACTGTACGGCCCATAAAATGGGACAGAAAAACAACAATAAAAAACCCACTAAATTAGTTGACCAAAGGTTTTCTTCCAAGCAGGGGGGGGTGAATAATTTGAAAAGATGCTTTGCATTTTAAGTTTTTGTTTTTTAATCTATCTTATTTTATTGTAAAGATGTTGCTTTTAAGTTTTGAAAAAGCTTTATCAATCATCTAAGAGTTTCTAGAACAAAGGCAGGAGAATGATGGAGCAGTAATGCAGAAAGATAGATGACAGTAAGCAAAAGGGAAAAGGCAGTGTCATAGAGAGTGGACAGATGAGAGGAAGTTACAAGCACAGAATGTAGGGGAAGGGTGTGGGGGTGTCAGTCGTGTTTTGACTTTGTTTCCAAATTTTCAAACAAAAACTTGACTCATGATGAATTATTGGTAATCTACTTGTTTGAGACTTGGTGGATCCCATTGTGATAGTTTTTATTCTTCTAGTTTTTAAAGACATTTTTAGGATTTTTTTCACAAACGGCGTACTTGCTTTTGCTTTAAAGGGACACTCTGACGGATGAGTTTTTGCAAGAAACATGTCGAGATCAGCAGAAAGACAGCCTTTTCAAGGATCAGAACACTCACTTTGCTCTGGTTTCCTAGAAATCAAACCGTCAAAACAGTGATTCCTCCTTGGCAGAGTTGCCGGAGAGAGAAGCCATTTTGGATGGGGTCGGTGGAGGACACTCAGGGTGGCTGAAGCTTTTTCTTCTTTGTAGTGCAGTAACAGAAAAAAAGGAGCTATTTCCTTTGTTGCGAGTGAAACTCCTTTTGGTAAACTGTAAATAAAAAGGCTTGTATTGTGGACATTTCATGATTTGGTCTAACTTAAGCGACTCAGGTGGCCATTTCACTGAAAGAATTTGACTTCCATCACCTCTGCCAAGGAGGAATGGCCGATTTGACGGTTTGATTTCTAGGAAACCAGAGCAAAGCGAGTGCTGCGATCTCTGTAGTGGGTGTTTTCCTGGTGATCTTGATGTGTTTCTTGCAAAATCTCATCCGTCAAGGTGCCCCTTTCAAACTTTTCAAACGGAAAGTTTGCACCCACGATTATTGATTATTGATTATTTATTATTCGTTAACTTTGTGTTTCAGAGCTGGTGGGCAACTTTGACGAGGCGTCCAAGGGGGAGGGGGTGTGATGATGGTGGGCAGCCGATCACGGGGACCAGACACCACTGGGGCTGTAAAGCCACGGCAGTAAAGGGGTTAAGGAAATGGAAACCATAGAGGGTTAACTTACACTACAAAACAACTGTGGTTTGCTGAGGTGAAGAGTTTCAGGTCTCCCTCTGTTCAGGGATTTCTCTCATTTCAGTGAGAACATTCAAATTAGAAATAATGAGGGGGAAACTGTTGTTTGAAACGGGGAAACAAATTGAATTCTGGAATGGAAATCACGAGGGAAAAACCCACGTCTTTGAAAGGGAGAAAATGGAAATCGTGAGGAAGAAATCTCGTCGGAGAGAGAAAACAACATATCGAGGATTTTCGCGGAAGTTTTGAGGGAAAACAGAATATTTCAGAGAGAGAGAGAGAGGGAACAAATTCGGAAGACAGAAAAAAAGAAAGGAAGAAAAGACGAACAAAGACCTTGGATAAGTTTCATTGTTTGCTCTGCAAAGTAGCAGGTGACTGGAGCCCGGAGAATAGAATTAGAAAGCTTGTGTGTGAGCCGTGTCTTTTTGAAACACTGCGTTGGATTTATATCGGTTGTTGTCTCATTAAGTCAACACATTCTGCACCCGCAGGACACTGGCAATAGTAATGAAAAGGTGCCGGGAGCTTTTCATTAGATTTGTCAGGGAAGATTTTCAAAAGATTTATTTTTCCTTAGTGGTGGTAGTAGTAGTAGTAGTAGCCGTGAGTGATGATTTTGGCGTCAAAGAAAGCGCTAACCCCCTCCTGCTTAAGCCTGAAACGTACTGCTGGATTTGGATTGCGCTTCTCCCTGTTACGGTGTGTGTGTGTGCGTGCATACTACACCTGCTCAGTTTAGTGGTTCTGGTCTCCACCTCACCCCACTGTCTCTCCCTCCCTCCCTCCCTGTCTGTGTGTGAAAGTCTTTCATCATTTGCTGAGGGCCTGTCTGCCTGCCTGCCTGAGCTTTTCTGGCTCACTGGATTGGAATCTGAACCTTTTTTGATAATTGTGTTGTTGGTGTGCTGGGCCGTGGGTGGAGAGACTCATCTTGCGGGTTTTTGTATCAATTGCTGCAGGCCTATGTTTTAAAGCAAAAATACAGCTCTTAATTTCTTGTGGTGGCATTAGTGTGTTAGTGTGTGTGTCAATGGATGGTAGTTGGGCGATTTGATGTTGGTATGGTTTGTTACTGAATTGTTTGTCTGTTCGTTGGTTGTCGTGCCCTGGCGTAAAGACTCCAGGGATCATCCCAACAGCCGAAGCACTTGATCACTATGATACAAGTGCATCAGCTAGGGATGAGAACATTACCTGACTATCCCCTCTTCTATCAAAGTTGGTGACATGCATTCAATTCTCCTCCACTGCAAGAAACTTAGGGGTCACTTTCTCCAACACTCTCTCCATGGACACACACGTCTCAAACATCTGTCGCTCTGCTTACCATGAAATCAGGAAAATCAGCAGCATTCGCCACCTCACTTTTGAAGCAGTAAAAACCCTCGTCTGTACTTGGTTCTGTCCAAGTTTGATTACTGTAATTCCCTTCTCTCCGGCATCCCACAATATCTTACTGACAAACTCCAAAAGGTCCAAAACTCGGCAGCACGACTTATATTCAGAGCTAAAAAAACAAGATCACGCACAGCCTCTTCTACAACTTCACTGGCTACCCATTTCTGCTCGTGTAGATCACAAACTATCTACTCTCTGTTTCAAGTCTCTTACTGATCCTTACTTTCCTGTCTATCTTTCTGATCTTCTGCACATCTACTCTCCTACCAGACAACCCTGTTCGTCTTCAGACAACCGAACTTTCACTATGCCACGGACCAAGACAAAGACTTATGGCAACCGAACTTTCTCCTTCTTTGCACCTAAAACGTGGAACCAACTTCCACTCGCCACTCGCCACTCCGAAACACTTCCACACTTCAAAACTGCTCTGAAAACTCACTATTTCCGCCAGTCCCACAACCTCATTTAAAGCTGTCTGATTGCCTGTCGATCAGTCTGTCTGTCTTTCTATTTCTCTGTCTCCGTATCTGTCTGCATTTTTTAAAATATTTTTTTCCCGTCTTTCTGTCTCTGTCTGTCTGTATATATGTGTGTGTGTGTGTGTGTGAGCGCGTGTGTAGATTTGATTCAAGTTTCAAGTTTCAATTTTTTTATTTCAACTTCCAGCCCAGAGGGCTTCAAAGCCATAAACACAAACACTCACAACAAATTTGTCCCCATAAACATAACGTCGGTTCCCCTCATTATTTTCACAACTGTCCTCTCTCTCTCTCTGCGAGTGGTATGTGCGTTGTGTGTCTGTCTGTATCTGTGAAAGAGATATTATATGAATACATTTTCTTTTAAGTTGTTTTACACTAAATCTATTTTTTTGTCGTCGTTTTTTAACCCGTGAGTGCGGTGAATACGAGTATGTCTTAATTTGCTTTTATGAGCGTGTTTCTCTATTTTTGAATGTTTGTGAACCTTGTGTGTACCTATATGTATACTTTACTTTTGCGGTCATTGTGAATGTGTAACTCGTTTATGTAAATTAAAAATTGATTTTTTTTTTAATGTAATCTGATTGTAAATTGTTATTTTATTATGTATATGCAGGGATGCATCTAGAGCGCGGCATTGCCGCACAAAAATTGATGTTCCCGCAAAAATAAAAATATGCTGCAGGAAAATCCCCCCCAATTTTGTGAAATCCCGCAAACGAAAAAATCGTTTGAAAATAACTTCGGCACTAGGCCTAGATTGCGTGGCTGCGTGGGCTGTACCGAGTCTGCATTTCCTTTCGACAGTAAAGAACGAGTATTTTGATTGGGTCTTAAAAATAGCATAGCCAATCAACGGCTTTCTCTTTCATTTACTATTTCCGGGCGCAGTGTAAGTGAGCCCGCTCAAAAATGGCATCGCTTCTGAATTATTTTACTGACTTCTAAAAAGAAAGAAAACAGTGCGACTGTGGAGTGCAACATTGATCAACAACCTTGTTCTTCCTCATCGGCAGTTAGTGATGACAACGGGGAAAGTTCATCGAATGACGAAGCATCGGATCAGGACTGTGATGTCACCGACGATCCCATTGCTAGCAGTGTCGCTCCACCACCTTTCAAAAAGCGAAACTCCGAAAGCATGAGTTCATGGAAAGTTGGAAAAAAGGCAGACCATGGCTAGAATTTGACAGCGAATCAAAAGCAATGTTTTGTGACTGGTGCTTACAAAGCAAAAAGAACAATGCGTTCACCACAGGTTGTAAAAATGTCCGCACTACATCCCTTGATCGACACGTTAACTGGCATTGATTTACCCCCGCCCCCCCTAACTATTTCCAGATCCCTCCAAATTTCCACACCAAGGGGGGCAATGCCCCCCAGTTTATAAATTTCTAGATGCATCCCTGTATATGTATTTTATTTATATTGAGTTTAATATGTACATATTTCTTTGTGCGTGTATGTGTGTGTGTAATAATGTGAAGGATAGTGTGGAGGTATGTAAGCGGTTGTTTTTAATATGAATAATTTTAGGGAAATTGTAAAGCGCTTAGAGCTTAAAGGTGAAGCGCTATATCAATTTTCTTAAGTAATAATAATGAAAATATAGTCATTATGACTGACAATTCCTTGTCTTATCACGCATGTGATTATTATTTGCGACATAACTTAACAAAAATATTATTAAACAAAGGTATCCTTAAAAAACGGGATAATTATGTTGGCTGAATGCAGCGAGGAGACCAATGAAAACTGATAATCTGACACATACATTATATCGCCCACTGTGGCCATATGGCATGGGAACACAGAAGAAGAGGGAGGAGGAGGAGGAGTCTTTGTTTTGTGATGATTGAGTTAAGAATAGTCGAAGCATAAAAGAACAAACTTACTTGCACTAGTCCTATCTATAAGCAAGACAGGGAAATAAAAGAAGTGTATAAGAAGCGCATTAATTGTGAAGACTGTGACAAGGGGGTCTACATTTGGGAGACAGAAAGGAGCCTCAGGAAGAGAGTCACGGAGCACAGACGGGATTCGTCACACTGGTTCAGTGGTTGCGTCCCACATGGCCAACTACGGCCACCGGTTCTCCCCCGACAACATCTCTGTGCTGGACCGAGACAGCAGATGGTTCCAGAGAGGGGTGAAGGAGGCCATCTACATCGCGGCCGCCAAGCCCACACTGAACCATGACCGTGGGAGACACACCTTGCCCGCGACTTATTCTTCCCTGGTTCAGTCATGCGCCATGGGTGCAGCCTTGAGCTGTACTCACGATCGTGTGCACTGAACCGCCAGTGGCCTCTCAGCAGACGACAGGAGCGCGACTGTTACGATTGCAGGATCGTATAGAGTTGTAGTGAACTGACTTGGCTAAGTAACCCTTTTCTGACAGTCTTTCACGACCTATAATACTCTGGTAGACAGTGGGTTATGTAGACTTTCTCCAAACATTTCCTCTGCAGTCAAACACCAAGACATTCAAACGAAGATTCTTATTTTATTCAGCTCTCAATGTGCAACTTACAACAATTATCTGAATACAACTGCACTGAATCAATTACAAACTGCCAAGACATCTAACATCTCTATGTCTCTCTCAACAGAAACTCACTGATTAATTTCTATAAGTTCTTAGATAAATATATAAACACAGTGGCATCCCTTTCTAGAATATTCCTGTACATAATAGACCAATTCACAGTAAACTCCAGTCTTCTGTCATAATCTCAACATTAAAACAAGGCGAATCTGTATAAAGTTGCTTCCCTTTCTAGAAAGATCCATTCTAGAAAGATCCTTGAGCTTCTTGATCTTACCAGACAAAACTTCTTTAAATAAACGCAAAAACTAAAAACGACTCCAATCATGTATTGCAATCAAAGGCACAAAGGGAACTTCTAATTAATTTAAAATCACAAAAACTACAAACATCTCGTATGACACTAATCTAGTGTTTTCCGGAAATTTCTGGAACCAACACCTCGTGGTCTCTGGAAAGTTCCAGACAAGTCTAAACTATACCTATACAAAATCTCCACGTTACATTGTAACAGCGACGCCCCCAAAAGCTCTGAGTTGCGCCTAAACTTTAGCTGAGTGAAACTTTTAAAATTCGTTTTATCATGAATAATATCATATGCAGAAATCATCACTAGCACAATAAATGAAGGATAACAATATCGCAGAAGTCATAACAAGAAAAATTACCCCTTTACACATCACAAAAATAGAATAATTAGCAAAAGAGCAGATGCGTTGTTTTTTTTCCTCCAACAAAAACTTCCATAGCTGCCATAAATTTTTTTAAAAATGTTAAAATTGAGTACACTTTTAGTGCAAGACATGTTAAACACATATGTACATGTATATGCTAAAGAGATACAATTAACTTTCTTTTTAAGGACTTGACACATTTCATAAGCGGGTTACTTTCAAATATTTATAAAACAATGTGGAAAAGGCACATTTGAATTGGCAACAAAATATACAAAAAACTTCGGTATTCAAGAATACAAACCCCTCTCTCTCTCACACACACACACAAAATGTGGTTTATACCAATTAGTATACATACATAATTATTTCTAAATCTCGCATGCTTCACACACACACTATAAACCCGAGTTTGAACCTGGGTACAGGGGATTTTTTCCTCTCACTCTGCACTAGGTCTTACGGTCCGAACGTGGAGTCTTTCGGGTAGGACGATACACCGAGGTCCCGCGTGCCCAAGCACTTAGCACACTATAAACCCAGTGACAACGAACAAGTTGTCATTTGGTCCCCTCCCCCTTTCCTTCCTTATCAGTCAAACAGAAATCACATGAAAAAAGGGTGGTGCGCCTCTGGCTGCGACGCGCTCTCCAGGTGAGAGCAACCTGAACTTTTGTGACCATAAAGTACCAAACACCGAAATAAAACACACACACACACCACACACTCATTAGAGACACACACACTTAACAGACTTCACACACTTAACGCACAAACACTCTCAATGCGCTTGTCGAAAATGGTGTTTTACGTCCTCTTGGTCTGAATCAGACACATATAGGACATTTGTAAATACAAATATGGTGGGAACAATACTGGAGGCAATGCCCAGAGGCAGTACGAAACCAGTAAAGTCCCGATTTTTTATTAATGCAGATAGGTGTAGCGGTGACCACGCCTCGGTTAAACCTCATCGGCTATGGCACCGCTACTGATGTGACATGCGCTCTCCCGTTCCGTTGAATAAATAGCCTTCATAGGCTCCTTCAACGTAACCAGAACCAGAACATGTGCACAGATGCAATTTGCCCCACATAGGACGCAGTGATGTCCCGAGGCCCCGGTCATAGGCCATTGACCTATTACAATTGAAAATGTCCTATTGTGTTCTCCCCTGTCAGGACAAATGTCTGATTCAATTTCTAACACTGGCACGCTCTGTCTTATTGATTTCTGCAACAGCCTGCAGGTCATGGTCCTATCATGGGTGCTCCTACTTTCAGGATGTCTTCAAAATCAGGATTTGTTTATTTTGCTTGGAGCCAGCGTCGCCGGATTATGAGAATTTGAGAAGAAGCAACAAATTTCCTATTTATAAACGTTTTGTCAGTTTCTCGCATGTGTAGAATATAAAAGAAATGAATACATATAAACATTTACATGCCTTTACCAGGAATTTTATATTTTTAGGATTGTTTAAGTCAAGTTGATAACTGCGTGGCCCCTGGACTTACTGAACTTGTTACCTACTACTTGTGGCGGTGCCATAGCCGATGAGGTTTAACCGAGGCGTGGTCACCGCTACAGCTATCTGTATTAATTTAAAAAATCAGGACTTTACTGGTTTCGTACTGCCTCCGGGCATTGCCTCCAGTATTGTTCCAACCATATTTGTATTTACAAATGTCCCATATGTGTCTGATTCAGACCAAGAGGACGTAAAACTCCATTTTCTCTCGTGGCCCCTGGACCCCTGCCTTGCAGGATTTTTTTAATTTCCCAGAAGCACCCATGTCCTGTTGATTTATCTTATCTCAGGACAGTTTGTACTATTGTGGCAGGGTCTATTTTGACAGTGATAATAAATGGAAGTAGGTAATATCAAGTAACTATGCAACATGACTATCATAGCATCTGTCACAAAAAGATATAATTCCTATCAAAGGGAAAATACTCCAACAGGGTTGATGGAATGACCAGTGTTCAATATCAAAGGGAAAGTACTCCCAACAGGGTTGATGGAATGACCAGTGTTCAATGATTTTGTTGAGCAAGGGTGATATGTCAGAGATCATCAGTTCTGAGTTGGCTTTTGAACTGAGAGGGCTGTCAGTTAGTTTGTTTCCATCCAAGTTCGTATGAATAAAGCCGTCAACCTTCTCCCTAGTATGGTCTCATCAGTGTGAAAGATGCGTGTCATTGATCCTACGACACTATCACTTTTCGATCCTCAGTACATCACTGAGGACATGAAGACTCGTCATCCCTCGCTGACGGCAAAATCATACTCGATGGCCGGTTGAGCGTACTTGGGATCTGCACACACAGACACACAATCGCATGAAGTCACAGGGTTGTTGGCTTAACTCTTTGGCTTTGTGACATTTCGCCCCCCCCCCTCCCCCCCCCCCCCCCCCCCCCCCCCCCCCCCCCCCCCCCCTGCAAGCTATAAAATATATTCACTGATTTTTTGAAAAAAAGTAACAGAAACGTATCAAGAAACATTGACAAAACTGAGCCACGTCTTAAGGAATTAAGTCATTCTGAAGCTTCTTCTTCTCTTGCGTTCCATGGCCATAATGGGTAAGGTACGTATGTGTCTAGTTTTCAGTTCTCACTGGTCTCCCCGCTGTGTACAGCCGACACATTCCAATTTCGGAGGAGCTCAAATGAGAAAATTATTTGGAGGATTTTTTGGAAAAAAGGGCAAGAAAATGGGCCAACAAGTCGGAAAGATAGCAGACGATAGAAAACAAAGGGAAAAGGCAGAGTCAAAGAGAGTGGCAGATCAGAGGAAGGTACAAGCACAGAACGTCCAGAAGGTGGGCGAACTATTTTTACGAAAGAGCCCCTGGTATCCCCATGGGGCAACATCTCCAGGGGGAGAATTCTGAAGCAAATGGCCACAGAATAACCTTCCTTTACTCATTACGTATTTTAGCAGCATGGGCAGCATCCCTCTACACTATCCAAGAGTGGATAGATGTTGATTTGTTTGTATGTCGTCCTCTCCACCTTTGTTGATGTGTATTGTGTGGGTGGAGGGTCATAAAGGCGAACTTGGCACATTCTTTTTTGAAAATGATGCTTTGTTTGTCTCACTTTGGTTCTGACCCACGTATTGCTAGATGATTGGTATTGTAATCAACTTTGGTGGAGGGGAGTTAATTTGAAAGAGAGTATTCCCCCTTTGTTCAATTTCGTTATCTCCTCTCTTGGCTTCACTATGGTTAACTTACGCTGATTTAACCGCCAGGGGGCAGTCAAACCAGTAGGGGCTTAGCGCGTGATATTCTTACTTGGGGGTAGTGAGAGAGAGAGGTAGATGAGTCCTTCCCTCTCTCTCTCTCACTACCCCAAAGTAAGAATGTCACGCGCTAAGCCCCTACTGGTCTGACTGCCCCCTGGTGGTGAAATGTGCGTCCTAAGCTGCTCATTCCATCCATCTACCAAGGGCATTGACTCTAGCAAAAGGTGGTTGTTGCAGTGGCATAATAGTGTGGGGCCTTGCACTTGGGACTATTCCGATGCCTTGCACACACATACACAGAGATACAGATCCACATAGCCCCTACCACCACTCAATCCCCACCCACCTCTGATCATGTCCAGGGCTTCAGTGATGGTCATGGAGTGGACGTTGGAGACGTCGGTCAGATACCTCAGCAGCTTCATCAGGGCCTTCCAGTTGGGGTTGTCAATGCGGTCGATCATGACACCCAGGTGGTGGTCCAAGATCTGGTGTCCTCGCTCCTCCAACTAAAAGAAGAAACAGCATACAAGGCCATATAAACGTACGCACAATGCATCAGAAGCCTTCCAGTCAGTCGATCATGTCACCAAGGTGATGGTCCAAGATCTGGTGCCCATGATCCTCTACCTGAAAAGCAACAACATACAAGGCCATAAAAACGTACGTCCAGTTCATCAGAAGCCTTCTAGCCATGATTGTCAAACGCAGTCGATCATGTTACATAGATGATAGTCCAAGATTTAGTGTCCGTGATCCTCTACCAACCCCCCCCCCCCCCCCCCAATATACAAGGCCATAGAAGGTCAGGTCAGAGTTTACTCTGCTACTGGTATCCATGTAAGCCAGTACAACCTGTGTCATGTGGGGGAGGAAACCCCAACAGAAAAAAACAATGCTTGGAGAGGAGATGGGCGCCGCCAAGCTCGCCTTAAGCCCACTGAGAGGACATGGACAGACAGCAGCAAAGAAACAACGCACCGGATCGGTCGGGGGCCGGTGTAACAACGACCCCGCACCCCACTGGCAGTTTCCAGGGTGGGGGCGATAAGTGTGCTACTGGAGACAAGCCCGCCCTAAGATTACAAACAACAGAAACAGTCATCGGCACATGGAACGTCCGCACATTACACCAGTGTGGCAAGGTGAAAGAACTGACTCATGAACTGAAGCGTTATCACTGGGACATGATACAACTCGCTGAAATTCGATGGACAGGATTCGGAGAAGTAACAACAGACGAAGGTCACAAGATTTGGTAGAGCGGAGAAAACACCATCCACCAACACGGTGTAGGATTCATCGTTAGAAAAGAAGTCACTGGAACCGTCATCAGCTGCACCCCTATCTCAAATAGTTGCCTTTTGCTAGAGTGAATGCCCTTGGTAGATGCTGGAGTACTGACCAAACAAGGGAATAACTCTCGTCAATTGCCCTACTTGAGGCCACTAAATGGTTGCCTTTTGCTAGAGTGAATGCCCTTGGTAGATGCTGGAGTACTGATCAAACAAGGGAGTAACTCTCGTCAATTGCCCTATTTGAGGCCACTATAAATAGTTGCCTTTTGCTAGAGTGAATGCCCTTGGTAGATGCTGGAGTACTGACCAAACAAGGGAATAACTCTCGTCAATTGCCCTATTTGAGGCCACTAAATAGTTGCCTTTTGCTAGAATGAATGCCCTTTTGGGTACTGACCAGCAAGGGGCTTCACTCTCGTCATCAAAGACCCCCCATGTCACGTGTCACATTCCCTCTTATGCTTGGAAGATTTTTTAAGATTGCTTACCAGTGATTTTAACACGTGACGTGGTGGGTCTTTAAGAACCCTAGTTGCAGTGGCCAATAGCTGTGACGTGCTCTCCAGGTGGGAGCAGCCCCCAAATTTCCTAGAGACGCCTCTGTGACTATAAAATAGCAAACCACGTACATAATCGAGGAACTTTTTGCGGCAATCGGGGCAGCAGCCGGCCTCCTCTCTGCATTCTCCACAGGCCTGCTTGTAGTCGGCGATGACCTCTGACCACACGTCCCTGACCCCCGACCTCTCCCCGGGCAGCAGGAAGTAGAGGATGACGCAGGCCGCGGCCCACAGGTCCAGCGTCTTCAGCACAGGGTGGTAGGACTCCAGCCCCGTGACATGACGGTGCCAGGGGGGGAGGTAGTTGAGGGTGTGCCCTGCAACGCGCCATATAACACATGTCATCAAACGTCATTAGAATTCTCCCCTTTAGGGAGAAGGCTATTGCATTCGTCAAAATTCTTCTTTTTTCTTTCTCTTTTTTTGTCCCTTTTTTAGGCTGAAATTTTCAGAAAAGTTGCAGGACCTTATGGGTATGTGAAATGTGAAATATTAAATGATTTCGCCACATTTTCTGCAAAATATGGCAGAAAAAATGCGAAATCGGCAAAATTTCAATCTTGAATATCTCAAAAACGGATTTCGTTCATATATTCAGAATTTACTACAAAGTAGATTTGCAACACTTCCGGTATAAAACCGAACCGGAAGTGCCCCAGCTATGGTCAGGCACCTTTTATTTGGTTCACGGAATAGCCCAAACCGGAAGTGACGTCACAAAACTAACTATTGGATTTCATAGCCCTTACTCAGGACCAGGTCTGAAAGGAGTTTGTTGATGATATGTTAGTTTGGAATTTATCCGATTTCGTTGAAATTCGCAGGAAAATCCAAAAACACTATTCTAATGCCAGATTTCCAATATTAAACTGATTGGCCCAAATTCTGCCGACATATAGCCCAGTCCGTCCGTCTAGGAGAGGGAAAACTCCAAATTTCAAACACAGGTAGATGGAGCTCGTACTTCTTCTTAGTTCCCAGGCCATATGGCCATAATGGGTAAGGTACGTATATGTGTCCGTTTTTCAGTTTTCACTGGTCTCCCGGCAGCGTACAGCCGACACATTCTGATTTCGGAGGAGCTCAAAAGGAGAAGATTTTTTGAAAAAAGTCAGGAGAATGAGCCAATAGATCAGAAAGATAGTAGATGACAGAAAGCAAAGGGAAAAGGCAGAGTCAAAGAGAGTGCCAGTTTAGAGAAAGTTACAAGCACAGAACTTCCAGAAGGTGGGGGAACTATTTATTAAAAAAAAGACCCCATGTGATGTGACAGTGCTAGGGGTGGGGGGGAAATGCATCATCCCCTTACGACAAATGTCAAAGCATACTGTGGAACCTCCCTCATACCACCTCCAAAAATAATCCAAAATGAGGTCTTATAAGGGAGGTAATTTGGATACTTACAAAGAAGGGCAGCGTCTCAGAGAAGTAGGTCTTATATGGGAGGGAGTCTTATAATGGGAGATCTTATAAGGGAGGTTCCACTGTATTATTTTTCAAATTCTGGATTTCCGGTACCCACCTCCTCTATAGTAGGGCCCCATGGATTGCTTGGCTGACTCAAAATCGATCTGCACGAGGCTCTCCGGCTTGGAATTGCGTCGTACCATCAAGTTTTTCCTGCAGTACACACGTATGATCAAAAATCCAATACATCATTATGAATGAGACTTTATACCGAACATTCTCTGCCCCCTGTCGCGTGCCCTGAGATGCGAACGCCACCTACTTAAGATTATCGCCCTTGCCTGGTCAGGAACTAGTAGTATATAGCCACAGAAAATTATCTGCTCCTGACTCGTCACCAGGGGGCATCGGCAGTTCGGGCCTAAAATTATCACCCTTTTGTGTCGGCAAGGAGTAGTATAACGCCTCATTGAAGGGACCATATCTTTTCGGACTATAAGGCGTACAATGGAAACACTTTGCCCAGAACACATCCCCACTCTCTCACTTTCAGTCGCCAGGATTTGTTTGAGTGCAGTTTACATTGACATGGGCGAAAGCATAGTTCAGGCATGCTCCTGAAATTAGGATTGGAAAAGCTGATAAGATGTTTTTACGATTGGCCATCTTGCCATCCGGATCCACGGTCTTAAGGTGAATCTTAGGTGA
>JAGGCT020000908.1:0-25000 GCA_017654935.2 Phymorhynchus buccinoides
TGTTCTGTAGATAGGGAGTCAAGAGGCTTGCAGTAGGAGAAGTGCTGCCGTTGGACTCGGCACAAGGAATGTCAATGGTCATTTCGCTTGGAGTACTTACAAAGAGAAAGTCACTATCTTCGTCGCTAGTGTAATCAACCAGTCCACTGACACTCTGCTCGAATGCATCGTTTGTGTGAAGTTTGGGAGTTCCTAGTGACGTTTTCGTGTTTTGTCTGCTGCTTCGATTTGGTTGTCTTGAAACAGGAAGCAATGTGTTTGAACTTTTTGATGTCAGATTCGCGCTATGGCTCGTTTCATCTCGACCCATGCCCAAAACTTTGAAGATTGTTTCTTTCAGTTTTTTCTCACATTCCTGGAGATTGTTTTCTTCGAAGACTAATGCGTTGCGGTAACCATTAAGCAGACAGAGGACCATGTCCGACTCTTGGAGATTCTGCTTTGCTCTTTGCTGCTTTTTATGGTGCCTGTACCCCAGTGTGGATGATGACCTGTTTTCTGACATCAGTGAGCCTTTGTGTGTGTGGTGATTCACATCGGGCGTTGCGCTGCGTCGAGGTTTGACTGGAGTGGAGGCCCATGACAGATCCGGCGAGTCCAGCCCCAGATTGTGCTGAAGGATGATGTCAGGCAGAGGTACTGGCAAAGAGTAGTTTGAATCCTTCAGAAACACGATAGGCACGCTTAAGGAACATGCGGCACACAAGCTTTTGAAACATGTGATGGTGTTGAGACTGAGGTCATCCAGCAAGAAGACGCACACATCAGCCTCATTGATGTCGTCCCAGTACACCATGGATCTCTCGTCCGCACAGGGCCCGCTCCTGATGTAGAAATCATGCTGCAGAGCATGCAGCACAAAGCGATGCAGCTTCTCCTCACCTGATTGATTCCTGCACGAATAACAGAGATAAACACGTGGTGTTCTGTTTGCCAAGCTGTCTCCTTCACCAAGGGGTCCTGAATTCAGGGCCTGCAACTCGGGCTCCTGGTCGTCTGAGGCGTAGGTGATGGAGATGACAGGCACCTGGAGGGCGTCATTGGACCTTGGGGTAGGTCCTCGATGAGTATCCCTTCCGCTGTCCACACGACTGGTCACTATGGAAGGCATTCTTCCGGATGGCGTTTCAAAATGGCTTAGAGGTCTTTGGGGCAAAACACACACACAGACACAGACAGACACACACACACACGTTTAAAATGATTAACTGATCTGATTGACAAATAATGCATTCAAATTCTTTTGGGAACTTTGAAAATGTGAAAGAAAATGAAGGATAGTATTTTACTGTTAATGCGACTGGTTAGTGGGTATATTGTTGAATACGGTCTTTGCTCCAAAACGGCTTGCAAATTTGATGACACATAGTGACATGTAATGGATGGCATTCAGATTATAAGTGAAATTTCATGCGAAAGAAAGGGAAGCAGATAGAATGAGATTTTATAGACATTAGATTGGAAAAATAAGCCAAAGATTCTAAAGGAACTTGTTAACGGAAGCCTTAAAAAAGGCAATAAAATGTTGCTTTTTTTTTTACATGAGCCTCAAACGTTATCGTGTTAACATACATATATAGCTAGCCAGCCAGGAAAACCCCCCACCAAAAATCCCATCACTTAAAACATTACCAGCTTTGCTTGTGCGGCTGGTAAGAATGATCCCCTTTTGCCAATGAACTAGCTTTCGATAAACTGTTCACGACGATTTTGTTGCTGTTTGTTTGTTAAGCAAAGTTGCTAATAGAGAGAGAAAATAGACACACAAAACAACAACAAAGAAACACGCATACAGGATACCTTGACAAATCAGTGGGGGTATGCTTAATAATGCTTTTACCAACCTGGGCTGACTTTCAGCCTGTCTCTGTGAGTTCTGCTGGCCAGCTACTAAAGGGGAGGGTCTGGTTTTGGCTGCAGTCCGCGTCACTGCCCTTCCATCACCGGCACCACTATTGTCCCCAGCCGCAACTTTGGTGACGTAAGGGGCCAGGAAGCCCCACAGTCTGTCCAGGGACATCTCCTGGATCAGGGTAGGATAGATCTGCAGCAGCTCCACGGTTTTCTGACATCAACAGAATTTACATCATCACTTCATGAATTGAATTTGACCGTTTAAGGTACTAGTACCACCCAAGCCGAGGCACATTTTTGTCATGTTTGTTATAATGGCCTTTTTATTGTTTTATTTTTGTGTAACTGGCTTTATCTTGAAAACAATACATTGAAGTTGATGTAGAATATATTTTTTAAGGTGTGTTTAGAGTCGAAAATACAGAATGTTCACATCGAAGATTAAAAAATGCCTTTGTTTACTTTAAACATGATTGACACAAATCTAATCATTATAGAGCTTTCCAATTTCTCCCAAACAAAGAAAAGGAACCGTTTTGTTGCATGAACCAAACATAAAGCAGGTAGGTCTATTAGATATTTTCCTGCGGTTGCTCGGATTACAAGAAAAAATGTGGTGAAAAATATATACACATTTTTATATAAAAAAAAGTTTTACTGCGCAAGAACATGCCACAGTGTACAAAAGAAGTGTGCAAAATTTGCTGTCTTTATCTCAATTAGTTCTTGAGATATCATTTGCAAACCACATTACGTACACATTACGTGACCATTCTGTATACATAAAAAATATGTTCTGCAAAGTTTAAGCCCTTCTACATCAATTTCAGATGTATTTTCTCAATATAATGCCAGTTACATAGAAATAAAACAATAAAAAGGCCATGTAACAAAAATGACAAGAACGTGCCTCGGCTTGGGTGGTACTAGTATCTTAAGTTATGTGTAGATTAGAAAGGGGTTACATGACTACTGACACATTGCGCATTGCAAAAGTCTCCAAGAAAAGACAACCATTTGGACTAGACACTAAGTTACTATTGGATTATTACAATTTTTCAAGATTCTAATTTCTTACATCTGAACGTATCTTGACCATTGTGATTTGCAGAGAACATGACGAAAGCGCTGATAAAGTACACGCCTCCTCTAGAGAACAGGCACAGGAGAAGACGGGGTAAAAAGCCCATGGGCGGGTAAGAAGCCCATGCCAATTATCTCATGAAATGAAGCAAATTTCAGTCAAATTTTGCCCATGAGATGAACGCTAAACATTAACACTCGTCTCATGGGCAAAATTTGACTGAAATTTGCGTCATATCATGATAATTGGCATGGGCTTCTTATCCGCCCATGGGCTTTTTACCCCGTCATACCCTACAAGTCAAGTCATACAAGGTTAGTCGATTATTTGTTAAAAGAAAAGCATACAAATAAAAGATTGATAATAAAGTAGAGCTGCATCCCAAATGAATTCGCGTGTTATTTCAAATAGGTCTGGAAATGATTGTTTCTAGCCAGACACCCGACCCTGTTTACAAAATGTAGGCCTACTGCAGTCTGTTCAGAAGTTTCCCAGCAGTCCGGATACTAGGAAACAAGAATCTAACCAACCATGGAATAAATTAAGTCCCAATTTTTATGAAAGTTTAAAAAAAAAAAAAGTAATACCCTTAACTTTCCCAGCAATGTTTTTTTCTCCTCCATTCGCATGCTTAAGAGAAACTTTGTTCTTAAACAGGAAAAAGTATAGCCAACAAATACATACATATCATATTATAAAAAGCCAACTGTCCGTCCGTGTGTGTGTGTGGAACACAGAACGGGCCTTATAACTCCACCGTTTTTCGACCGAATCGCTTCAAATTTGCTGTGAGCCCTAACGGGGCAATGGCAACGGCAACCGAGGCGATCGTGTCATTTGCGCGGTTTGTGAAATGCGCGAAACGCGTATCCACCGGCCTCTCGGCGCCCTTATCTCCGGTATTTGTGGACCGATTGCCTTTGAATTTGGAAGGTAGATGACCGGGGACAGTGACTATCCGTGTGCCAAACCGGGTACACGAACTTCGGTTCCAAAACTATTTTAAGCTCGAACTTCGGATGATCATTTCAAAGAAGATGGAAACTTGCTAGGAGAGAATTCCCCCCCACCAAAAGTCCACGTAATATAATATTTCCTGTGGACCCATAAAAACTAATACACTGTCCCAGTGCCTTACCGGGTACTTGGCATTACCGGTACTAGGTATTACCGGAAGATGGAAAGAAGGAGAGAAACAAAAGTAATAATATAATATTTCGTGGACCCAGAAAAACCGCTACTCAGCATTTCCGGTACTTGGCATTACCGGTACTAGGCAATACTCGGTATTTCCGGCGCTAGGGTTGCGCTAGTACAATATAATATTTCGGGGGGGGATTGGTTGGCGCAGGGGAGGGGATAGTGCAGGCAGTGGTTGAATTAGGATTGTATTAAATCATTTAATTCCATAGAAGAACAAAAAAGCTGTGGTCAAATAACCTTTTCTTTTCGAAGAGTAAAATATCACTCTCATGCTGATGATACCCCTCTCTTTCTTTGTTCTCTCACTTTGATCTCACCCAGCACCTGTCTTTCCCTTAGGGCCTACACGTCGTCATCATCATCATTTTTATTAGTCCCCGAACCTTCGTTAGTCCCCGAGTCGAAGGTTCGGGGAACTATTGTTTTTGTCTGGTCCGTCCGTCCGTCCGGCGTCCGTCCGTCCGTCCGGCTATTCGTCCGTTTTTCTCAAAAACTATTCAGTCTATCATCATCAAATTTGGCATACTAGTTTGCCAAGATGCAAGCTATCCACTGATGTATTTAGTTTTACATTAAGGTCAAGGTCGCGCCAGTTACGGGGTTCAAACCCCGAAACACATAATCGCTAATATCTCGCGAAGTTTTGCATGTATTTTAATGCAGTTTTTTTCACAACATTTCTTGATGAATGGTCTATAACACAGTTGTCATGAATGTTTCTGTGCGCTCGTGTGCGCATGACCGCGCGCGCTCAAATCACGGGTCCGAACCCCAAGGCTATATATAAAAAAACTATTCAGTTACGTGCTGTTTTGATGCGTTTTTGTGTAGTTACGTGCTGTTTTGATGCGTTTTTATGTATGTGTACAGCCGACACATTCCGATTTCGGAGTAGCTCGGCGATGCTGCGAGGGGACTTTGCAGCCGCTCGGTGTTGCACTTGTTTTTTATTCTTCTTATCATTATTACGACTGGTAGTGGTTTTTATTATTATGAAAATTACTATTACTACTAGGCCACAATTACGGTATTAGCCTAATTCTACTTACGTCAATGACTTCATGGTTTCGTCTCAGCCAATCAACAGCTCGGCTGTAGGTCAACCAGAAAGTGCCTGAAGGTCGTAACCTCGTGGACCGTTGTAAGTGCGGCAGTCGCCTCCTTCGCCGCGCCTGAGAGCTGGGGTGGTTCATTGTCTGTCTGGTTCACTCGTATTAGCCTAGGTTCTGATCAGAACAAACCAGGCCAGATGAGCTTCATAATGATGTACTCTGGCTGAAAAGACACACACATATATCGACTATATAAATATTTTTTGATGCATTATTGTTACGCTCTGTCTCTCTCTCTCTGTCTCTCTGTATACTATGTGTGTGTGTGTGTGCACGCGTGTCTAAATAAGAGAAAGGCATAAAACATTGGATTGTGCTGCCTTGGCTACAAGACGTTTGTAACAAACCTCTGAACAATGCAGTTAGTTTTTGTTCATGGGAGGGTGGTGGGTGGGTGAAGTAACAGTAAGAAGAGAAAACTAACTGAAGGAAGTGTTTCAGACGGAGAGACCAACACATTTTGATGCATATAATTATTAGACTACGTAAGAGGAAAAGAAAGAAAGAATACAAGAAACGTATAAAGAAAAAATCCCGGATTCAAAGACATGAGAAGTCAGTCACGCTCTCGCATCGACCCGAATGAATTTTGAGACGTGAACTCTCTCTCTCTCTCTCTCTCTCTCTCTCTCTCTCTCTCTCTCTCCCCCCCCCCCCCCCCCCCCCCCCCCCCCGCCCAATATATGTACAAAAACAGCTCTTCAGCTTGGTTTGGTTTTATTGATCCCATTTTCTGACTGAGGCATTAGCTCAAGATAATGAATGACTGGCGAATTAAAGACTATATCCATTCTTTGCAAATTTAAGGAAATAGCATGTGAATGTGGAGAAATCTTCAACCAAAGCCATCTATTTAATCCATGTCAACTGATCCAAATAGAACTAAACAAATTACCTCACAAAACTAAAAGAATTACAAATATCCTTTACTGAAAACAACATTCTTAATGATAACTCCCATGGGTGGACGCCACTGATGTCAGTGGAAGCCCTTGCCAAGGCCCCTTTCGGGCATCATTTTTAACAGTAATTTTTCCCCGCCCTGGCTTTGAGGACATGGAAACGAGAGGCGGGAGTATTCAGACTCTCTACCCCCTCACGGGACTATTGTTCTAGCTCTTGTACAAAAACAACTTTATTTTAAAATAACTCAGCCATTATTGTTTAGTGCCTTTGAGTCTAGGCTTGCATGCCACCCTTGCTTTAACTTTTTAGTGTCGCAGAGTCGGGGCGGCTGATAATCCCAAGGAATAGTTGAGATCGATACACAAGAAAGCCATACTCTCATTTTATGGTTAATTTTTATCGTTAATTCGAATATATACCTACGAATAAACTTTAAATTTACATCAAAGAAGCCGTGAAAACAATATTAAAAAAATTGCCAGCAATCTCAACAACGTAATTGAAGTCATAGTTGGCTGGCGCCCTGAAACAAATTACATCAACTAAAAGCCAATAAAAATCATCTATGTCATCAGAAATATACCCGTACACATAAAAACAACAAAATAATCGACTGAATTATGTATATTTTAATTTTGTTACCATAGGGAAACCAGCAGGTTGCTCATGCCAATGGTGCAATATCTACATCATAGTACGCCCCGACCGTCATTAGGCCTACAATAGAAGATAGCGATTGAATCGTCTCTAGCAGATTTTAAATGAATATGTATATACTTTTACAAAAGTATATGTAAATAATGTTTTCATTTTAACCAGATGACCTTTTCTATAAAATTTCATTAATAAAGTTTTCTGTATTGATTTTTATCAACGGTCCTGACATTTTAATCTATCGATGCCAGGGAGTCAGTAGGGCCAAACTTCATTTTTAATAAAACATTTTATATCTTCTAGTAAATATTAAAAGTATGTAGCCAAGTAGTAGCAAAGAAGACGTAGTGAATGCTGTCAAAAAGTCCCATCTTCATCATTAGTAATTGGTAAATATAACTTTTCCTCCTGCTTGTGATGGTAGGGCCTACGTTTAGACCCCTCGATTTATTTATCATCTCATCTCATATCATAATCATATTATATCATATCATAAAGCAGCTGATAGGCCTTTTGCCTGCTATTTTCTTTGCCATTTTTGAATGATTGCAAAGTTTATTTTACTGCACGACAGGCAATGACTAGGTTTCCAATCTGCATGCTAAATGTTTAAATTTGTATGGAAGCAATGATCTTCCCAATGTCTATCAAGATTGTTTTTAAAACTATTGAGTGTTCCCGTGGTTACAATACTGTTAGGTAGAGAATTCCAGTTGTTAATAACTATGTTAGTAACAGAATTGTGCATAAAGATTAGCTTCATGGAATGGTTTATCAAGTTTCATGTAGTGACCTCAGCTCATAGAATTATTGAGGGAAAACAGTGTTAGTAGTTTTAGAATCATAACAGCCATGTCAGATCTTACATGTCTCAATCATATCACCCCAGTCTTGTTCTTCTATACTCGATTGAGACTAGGTAATTTAAGAATTGTTAGCCTCACCTCAAAGCTTAGCTCACTAACTGACCTACAATTTGTTTGGTAAATCTCTGTACATTTTCAATGGCTAAAATATGTTTTCTTAATGATGGAGACCACACTGCGTTCCCATGCTCTAAGATTTATTTACTTACTTACTTACTTACTTACTTACTTGGAGCTTACTTAGGCCTACTTATTAACTTAGGCCTACTTACTAACTTAGGCCTACTTACTAACTTAGGCCTACTTACTAACTTAGGCCTACTTACTAACTTAGGCCTACTTACTTGTTAATTTTCATGTATTAATTTTAACCCTATTACCAGTTCGCAGCAACAAGATGTCCAAACTAAAATTCGCATTGGTGTTCAACATTCTTCAAAAATATAACAGCTTTTATGTAGCTTATTGGGCCTTGTGACGGAGTGGAAACGCACGTCCCACTTTCTCCCTTTCTTCTTTATCTACACCGCCCCCCCCCCCCCCCCCCCTTCTTTTCTCGGGCCGCCACTTTAATTACCATTCAACATCAAACAGACGCCGATTAAGGCATTTATCTCTTTGAAGCCCGATCTCCCTTCCCATCACGAGAAAGTGACACCCACAGTCGGCGCCCTTTGAAGACTCTTCCTTTCCCCATCACGAGAAGGAGTGGAATGACTGGATCCCATGGAATGTTACACGTGCCAGTGATGTAACCGGCTTGTGATCGTTCTGTACTACTATGCATAATACTAGGACATCATCTTGTGACTTGTCGACTGCTATGAACCAATGACAGGCTCTCGTTGTTTGAAAATGGGAGGGGAAAATTTGAGTAGTGAGGAAAGTTAGCCTACACATACTCTCTCATAATACCTCCAAAACTTGGCGAAGCAACATTGCAGACTCAACCTCTCTCCCAGCCAGTCCTAATAGCCCAACTAGTGAGTATTATTGACGGCTGGTGATTGAGATTTGTTTTGTTTGATCCTATTTTTGATCTAGATCCTATGTTCAATGATGAATAAGGAGTAGATATGTTATTGAAAAGAAGTGGTAAACATTCTGTTCTATTTATGTGCACTGATTATTTGTGTGTGTGTGTTTTTTGACTTTAACTCTTTTGGTTCCAGAACCGGATTTTATGCCTACTAACCCTTTTGTATATTTTTAGTAGGAAGCCTGTGGGTTGCAATCTTGCACTTTATGATAACATTCCTTTCCAGGTGTTGGATGGAGAGTGATGTTGGCTTGATCATAGACTTTGATCTAGCCGGGTACTGAATCCTACCAGTTGATTCCTGTACACCTTTTATGTTTTACTGATCTCAGTTTGTTAACTGAAATTCAGTTTATTTATTAACTAGTGCTATTGTACAAGGGCAGCCTTCTAGCCGGTTGGGATCCACTAATTCCCTGCCGACTGAAGCCCCTTGTCTCTAAGCCATAGAGATCTACATCCACCTTCTCCTGTGATTATCAGCAGGGCATCGTGGTCAGGAAGCTCCATCCCTGACTCACAAGGAAACCAGACGGGAACGCAGCCAAGACGCCCCGCACCCAGAATCCGCGAGGAGACCACGCCTGAACCGTGCCATCCCGCGACGCCGTAACCGGAACGACTGGGAGCTACTCTCACCTGACGAGCAAGCCCAGCCAACCCAGCACTCGCCGATCACTACGGAGGAACTTGACAACAGCTAAGTCCACAGGACCGCGCCAATCATTTGAACTTTCCCCCTGGCACTGAAGACACTTAGTGACCCTTCTCGCTTGGGGCTAACCTTCTAGAAAGACAAAAGTCTTGTAAATCCTTTCGGATTTCATTGTTTTTCATTCATATTTTGTTTTGGCGCCATTGAGCTGCTTTATTATTATTGTTGCATAATCTTATGCAGATTTTGGGAGTAAATAAAATACAAGTGTCAAATAATTCTGAACCCTTTGGTCAGACTGATGAGAGTGGAAGTCTTGTAATTTCATGTAAAACCCTACTTCTCTCTGTCTGCCATTTAGAGCAAATCAACCACTTGTATTTCTTACAATCATACGAGCCAGAACCCGGGCACAAATATAAATTTATTAGATGAAAAGGGGCCGGGAAAGTTGCTCATCTCCCATACCCTAGAGAAGTGGGCTAAAGGCAAATTTTCTACTTGAAAGTTTAACACACTAAAAGTCTTCCCTAGAGACTTAGCCTTTTAACCCATTACCTCGTCACAGGCCTACTGGGCCTGTATTCACGTTGAGATAGCATGAGACTTAGCATCATGCTAACTTAGAAGCTCTTCCAAAAGTCCTATTAAATCCTATAGGACATTGGAAGAGCTTCTAAGTTAGCATCATGCTAAGTCTTATGCTATCTCAACGTGAATACAGGCCCTGGTCTTCAGTTTGCAGGGCTTGCCCTTTAAAATAATAAGCCTACTCCTTATTGAAAGGTGGGCGTTTTTTGTGTTTGCCACTTCGATCTATTAGACCTGACACTATGCGCAAAGAAAAAAAGGGGGAAAAAAATATTATGTTGATAAGCTCACATGGAAACAACAGAAACAAGTGCAACGCTGAGCGGCTGCAAAGTCCTCTCGCAGCATCGCCGAGCTACTCCAAAATCGGAATGTGTCGGCTGTACACATACATAAAAACGCATCAAAACAGCACGTAAGTACATAAAAACGCATCAAAACAGCACGTAACTGAATAGTTTTTTATATATAGCCTTGGGGTTCGGACCCGTGATTTGAGCGCGCGCGATCATGCGCACACGCGCACACAGAAAAATTCATGACAACTGTGTTATAGACCATTCATCAAGAAATTTTGTGGGGAAAAACTGCATTAAAATGCATGCAAAACTTCGCGAGATATTAATGATTGTGTGTTTCGGGGTTTGAACCCCGTAACTGGCGCGACCTTGACCTTAATGTAAAACTAAATACATCATCTTGGCAAACTAGTATACCAAATTTCATGATGATAGACTGAATAGGTTTTGAGAAAAACGGACGAATAGCCGGACGGACGGAGGCACGCCGGACGGACGGACCAGACAAAAACAATAGCTCCCCGACCCTTCGGCTCGGGGAATAACATCTGTAGCACACACACACACACACACACACGCACTGACGCACGCACGCGCACCGGGCACACACACAACACACACTACTTTTCCTTGAAGTAACAATCGTGCTTTGTCTCAATGCCTGTAGACCCAATCCTATTATCATTAACCCTTTCACCGCCAATGTCGCATTTTTGCACCACAATGATTTAATACCCACACTATTAAAACTCTTTAAATCAGGGCCTATTTTTCAATGATATTGTGTTCCTAAGCTTGGGTAGTAAGGCTTGACCCTGTTCTAAATGTGTCACAGAGAAATCCCACAATATTGCAGACAAAACCTTTTCTGTAACCAAGTAAGTTTAATGGAAAATTTTGGCTAAAAGATGGCTGGCGATAAAAGGGTAAATAACTTACCTGGCTCGTCAATACAGGCCCCTAAGCTTATTGAAAGGAAACTTCAACCGAAAACGAACAATTAGCCTAACTGACACCGACGTCCCCATTCGAGCTTCACAATACCAAGCTTTGCTCACTGCTTCTACTCGTGCAAAAGAAGTATTAACAAACTGTATTGGAAAACAAGTTAGCTGCAAGCCGACGTAAATCAGGGCACAAACAACGACAGTGTTTCCGTGGCAACGGGTCAATAGCCGTCTCTCAGCTGTTGTCAAGCACGCACGTGCTGGAAATGAGTAAATTACCAACCATTGGAGACTCCGGGGATCATCATTATGATCAGACAGACAAGGAGGCTATAATGCCATGTTGTTTCCGTGCAAAGTGGTCTGTTCGGTCCATGTTGGCTTATAGGTGTAGACGGGAAGAAATCGTTGTGAACGGGGTGGGTCGTGGTGGTGGTATTGGGGGGGGGGGGGGGGTAATAATAGAGGAAACAAAAGGAATGGCCAGAAAAGGTAATACACAGCTACAATATAAAAAAAAGCAAAACAATAAGCAGATTTCATTTTTATGCATAAGGCATGAAATACCCTCGCATATAATCTTATACTAGCGCAACGCCGAGTACGCGGTAACGCCTAGTACAGGTAATGCCAAGTACAGGTAACGCTGAGTACCGGTTTCGCCGGGTCCGAAAAATATTATATTTTTACTTTTGTGGCTGAAAACCCAATTTTCAGACCCCTACCACTTTCAAGGCCTACGGATTTCCCTGACCTTGACCTTGATCAGTATGCAATCATCAGAACGGCCATAAGCCAAAGTACCTACATGCCAAGTTTGAAGTCTCTAAGACCAACGGTGTGGACGTTATAGCCCCTTAAAGATTTTCGGTTTTCAAGGTCATACGCCAAGGTCAAGGTCACGACGGCGATAATTTATGCGCGGATGCCTTCCTCTCATGGTGACACGCCACCACACAAAATTGGCAACGATTCGGTCAAGCGGTTCAGGAGATATGCTTGGGACAGAAAAACACAATTGTTAGACCCCTAACACTATGAAGGCATACCGATCTCCCTGACCTTGACGTTGACCTTCATCGGTATGTCATCATCAGAACGGCCATAAGCGAAAGTACATCCATGCCAAGTTTCAAGACTCTAGGATCTATGGTGTGGAAGTTATGGCCCCTTAACGATTTTCGGTTTTCAAGGTCATACGCCAAGGTCAAGTTCAGGACGGCAAAAAGTTTTGCGCGGTTGCCTTCTTCTCATGGGGACACACCACCACACAAACTTTGAAGCGATTCGGTCAAGCGGTTCGGGAGATCCTTGGGACAGACATAAAAGAACAAACAAACAAAAAAAGGAAACAAACCCAAACGAAAACATACTTTTTTGCCGGCAAAGGACACAAAAGAAAAACGAACTGAAAGCCTAGCCTACTTCGTTTCAACCAGCCACTCTTCCACCCCCCTCCCCCCCCCCCCCCGCTGGCGTCCACACGCGAGACCTTGCGCACTTGAGTGGGCACCTGTTGTCCATTCTGCAGTGCATATTTGCCTATATGGCAATTTTTATATATTTTTTTTTACTAGTATGTGTTTGTTATCCTTTTATTACCGTTTTGTTTTTTAACCTGGATCAGATAAATAGAGTAGAGTGGCTCAACGTTTCCAGCACTGTGTGGACTTATGTGCTATAGGCTGCAATGATGGAGGTGTCATGTTATGAATTGTACTGTATGTTTTGTTTACAGGTTGTTGAACGTTGGTGCGATACATTGATGACTGTTTTGTAATAAGTGGTCGAACTTAACGCGGTGACAGTGCTGAGATGACCATAGCTGTTGATGAGACTATTATGGAAAAAAATAAAATAAAGTGCACCGAGATGCATGCGCCAGCTACATAAGATTATCGTCCTTGCCTGTAGTTTATGGACTCGGAAAATGATCTGCTCCTGACTCATCACTAGGTGGCATAGGCAGTTCAGGCCTAAAATTATTGACCTTTCGTGTCGGCGAGAAATAGTATAAAGCCCCACGCGAGTGTGCATGAGCGCGTGTGTGTGTGCGCGTGCGTGTGCCTGTGTGTGTGCGTGTAGGCCCTATGTGCGTATGCGTATGTGTATGTGCGTGCGTGCGTGTGTGTGTATGTGTAGGTTGTTATAATCATAAAAATCTTCATAATCATAAAAAAGAAGGGTATTAAAGGAAATCTTGTGTAAACGGTGTTAACGATGACAATAATCTTGGTGATTGCTTCAGTGAAGAGGATGATGATGATGTGATGATGATGATCTGGTGGTGGTAAGGCCGTGGGTGACGATGGTGGTGGTGATGATGGTGATGTGATAATTAAGCCTGATTAAGCCTGTGACGAGGGTAGTAGCGATATCTTTGCAGTATTAGGGAAAGAGATGTGCACGTGCGCAGGTTCGCTTAAACATTTAGGCTAACTTGTTCATGTGAGTTTGTATGTGCCCGCGCACTTGCGCTTTCAAAAGCAATACTTACGATGGTCATTGGTACGACTGTCATAGTTATTTTTTGCGACTATTGTTCTTGTTATTTGTTATTTTCTCATTTATGTATTGTTGCTATATACTTCATTGCTAATATTATTGCTGCTGTGTGCTGTTCGTAGGCCTATACAAAACAATGTTGCTCTTATGCGAATGTTAAAGCACACCAGACAGCAAATGGGGTGGGAATGAAAACATGATGTGATTTCTGCGTGATTGTTGAGTAGTAGGCCTGAGAAGTGATTTCTGAGTAGTAGGCCTACTGTGAGCACGGCTAGCCGGGATAGGGCCTATTTCATATACTTTCTAAACAGAATTACACCTTTTGGATTTATAAACGTTCTTTGCAAACATTAATTTTGGAGGGGGTTTGCATACACCGCACTTTCTCACCCAAACTCTGGGTTATACCACTTGTCTTGATTCATTTCGAATGTACGCTGAAGTTGTTGAGAAGGTGGGTAGATATTCATGTATGATAAGTAAACCATGATTTTGGTTTTAGTATTGAATGTTCAATGTAAACAACTTATTTCTCTCTCTCTCTCTCCATCTCTTCTGTTTCTCTGCCTGCCTGCCTGCCTGTCAATCTGTCTAAACGGCTAACTGTTAGTCTGTCAATATGTATTCTCTCTCTCTCTCACACACTCTTTTCCCCTCTCTATGTGTGTGTGCTTTTATATACACAGACACCAGTGCAATTGTACGCATTATGTTGAAATTGTTATCTTCGAAATATATCATATATATGGAGGCAATTGTACGCATTATGTTGAAATTGTTATCTTCGAAATATATCATATTATATGGAGGCAAACATTATATGTAAATTTAAGCACCAAATTATAATGTGTTTAAAATGATTTTTGCGCAAATGTATGTATCTTGGAGCAACTGTTTACATGTGAAGCAAACGTATCTTGGAACACGTTTATTATATGCCCCTCGTCTTTTGCCCTCCTCTTGATATAGTCTCATTCAACCCATCTATTTGTTGAAATGTTTGACTGTCAATCTGTACTGTGTCGTTTGCATCTCCCGCTCTCTCTCACCCTCTGTTTGTCTGTAGGCTTCTGTCTTTCCTTTCTTTTTTTTGGGCCAATTTGCCTTTTTAAGGCCTCAATGTATTTTGTTTGACTTTAATGATGATTTCTATGCATACCATTTGTTGTACTTCTGCCAGCGTCTCATCTTTGGTGCCATCATTGATCGCAGATCTCTCTCTCTCTCTCTTCTCTCTTCTAAATACGCACATCTATTTTGATATTAACTCAAACAGAAATATATTATTTATGGAACATGTTGTATAATTTGTATATTTATACTATGCATGTAAAGGGTTCTTTGGGTGTTGTTGTTTTTTGTTTTGTTTTTTAAATGGTTGTGTATAGTGATAATAGCAGCATGTCATGGTTGTATAAAATGTGCTATTGTATAAATGCATATTTTGTTGTCAAAGGATTGTTTTGTTATGAGATCTTGTCATTTTCTGTTTTATTATGTTGGAGTATTCCCCTCTTGTTACATTACACGCGAGGATATGTGTTTTTGTTTGTGGCATTGATTTACTTACTTCACCATCATTTGTCTGCCTTGTGTACATGTTTTGCCATATAGTTGTCGGCCCGTCATTGACGACTTTGTGATGATCTTTTGTATATATCAAAGCCCTTTTTCCTATTGGTCTAGTTGGGTGACATGTGTATTGAAAGAGTGCTTGATGTAAATATGTTTATTCTCTAGTCTTGTTTCATTCATCGTCGCTGGGTAGTTCGCAAAAATTGTAAGCGACGTGTTTATTATTTTCTGGTCAGAGTTAGGCCTATACTATGCCTATTACTAATTGTTGAGATGATGCCTTTGTTTTCTTTATTATAGCTTTATTTCTTTTGTGATGTAAACGTATGCATGTATGTTAGTGGGTGGGTGCGTATGTGATTGTCTGTGTTCGTGCACTGTGTGTGTGTGTGTGTGATGTGTGCGCGCGCGCGTGTGTGTACGTACGTATGCGTGGGTGCGCGTGTGTGTGTGAGGGAGGGGAGAGAGGGGGGGGGGGGGGGGGCATCGTTTCTTCTAATCTGGATCGACCTTACATTGAATGAGAACTGTTCTCACTCCAGCAATACTCGTTGCTCTCGGCACCCGCTTCGTGCGGTTTGTGTGTGTTCGATTGTGATTGTGTGGGGGGGGGGGGGGGGGGGGGGGGGGGGGGGGGGTCGCGCGCGTGCGCGCGTGCGCGCGCGCGTATATGGGTGTGTAAGCCTACATTGATCGCATGTTTGCCTCAATTTCCCCTGTTCCCTTTGGATTCTAAAATAATGTCCTGCTTTCCTGTAAAATGTTGTGATCTTGCTGATCCCTTTTTTTAAACACTGATCTTGTCTCTATGTAGATGAATTAAAAAAAACATATCACAGAAAAATGCTTCGTCGTTTGCGAGCGATAGTCTAGTATAGATTGTTTTTATTTTTATTGTACTTGTTTTTGTTCCTTTTGTTTATTTTGTTTTAGACACGCTACTTGGCACAACAATTGTTTATTCTAATTCATACAGTGCACTTGATGGGTTTTTGTGTGTTGCGGAAGAGTATAGTGATATTGTTCTTGTTTGGTGTGTACCGCTGTCAGTCAGTGAATTCCGCTGGGTATTCTGTTTCTGTTCTCTTGTATGCCCTACATGTTTATTGTCTGAGGGCAACTGTGATGCGCTATTACTACAGTTTGTGTTTATTTTATTATTCTGAATCAAAATCACTAGCAATGTGTCCATTGTTTCAGTCAATTGTCAGGGCCTCAATAATCAACAGAAAAGACGTGATATTTTTCATTATTTACGAAACAAAAAGTACTCAATATACTTCTTGCAGGATACTCACTTCGATTCAAAGATGGAAAAACATGTATTAGCAGAATTGGGGTATCGGGATTATTGTTCGAGTTACACAACAAATGCAAGAGGAGTAGCAATTTTATTCAATAACAATTTTGAATTCAAAGTTAAAAGGGTAATTAAACATGACCAGGGTAATTATTTAATATTGCAGGCTGAAATACAACATAAAGATTTTCTACTTGTTAACATATATGGTCCTAATAGAGATGATCCTGATTTCTATTTTAATTTAAAACACAAGATAAGAGGGTTTCAAACAGATAATATTATACTAGCTGTTGATTTCAATGTAGTTATTGATCCTTCTAGGGACTATTATAATTATAAACATGTGAACAATGCTAAAGCAAAAGATGCTGTTGAAAAACTGATGGAAGACCTAGATCTGAATGACATTTGGCGTGACCTTAACCCTGACTGTCTCCGTTACACCTGGAGAAGGTGTAGAGACATGTTCAAAATCTTGATTTAAAAAAAAGGTAACACCTTAAAACAAAAAGACCTTAAAAATGTACTATATAAAAACACACACGTATGTATGCTTTTCACATGGGTGCTCCTGGGAAATTAAAAAAATCCTGCAAGGGAGCGGCCCCGGCGGAGTGAAGAAGCAACAAGCGAATCTGTTAGGCCATCAGGAGGTAACCAACCAAGGTCACACTGCACTGATGCCGAGTCATTTCGGTGGAGTTCAGTGGAACCTGTTCAGGACACCACCTACTAAGCCCCCTACTGACGACACTATTCTCTTAGTCGCAGAGCCAGTGTGAGTGAGGTCCTCCTTAGAGGGCGCCACCATGACTGTCCACTGACAGCTCCCCAGAACACACTGATCCCCATGACTTTGACCCAAATGCACCAAGGCATAGACTGGATAGGAAACCCAAACTGAAATCACCGTGAGAGCAGGGCACGCAAAGCCACATAATTTGAGACATTTTTCTTTTAAATAATAGATGCAAATGAGGACTATGATGATCATGCTATGGAGTTCCATATCAGTCCGAGGCTACATGACAGAGCTGTATTCTATGCTTCCTTTCATAATGATATCCCGGCGTTAACCAGGCCTGAGAACTACAGACACCTGCAGTGTTGATCTTGAAATTAGAGCAACAGTCTCAGAATCGCATCTGTTAAATGGATGAAGCTTGACTATGTGGTTTCAGTCTTCCCATTGAGTCCATAGCCACTGACTCTGGGTAAGAGTCGGTCCAGGACCGAAAGAACCTTGCCTCTGATGGGATTCGAACCCTTGACCTCCCAGCCAGTAGTCTGCGACGCAAGCCACTACACCAAGGCAGCTGGTGCAAACTAATTTCTTGTTCTAAATTTTAAAATGCTTCACAAAAACACACAAATGATGATCGGTTAAACTGATAAAGTAAACTCAAAACATTCTTTTATTTCATTTTATTCTGCTATCCGATCAATCGATTAAATCTATCCAACACTTGTCTCTGATTCAGTGATTGGCATAAAATTAATTTCATGCAACACACACTGGGCAAGAAGACTGAAGAACAAGGGGAAGGATATCAGAGGAATGTTTTTGTGCTTTTGCCAATTTGGTCATTAAAACAATAAAAAGGATATCACTAGAACATAAGAAATAAGCAGTAAAGAGAATCCCATCACCACAAAAGTGACATATTGCAGGGCTAGTTTTTCACAAGTCAAAAATGTCTTTTTTCTATGATCAGTTTTGAGCTATAGGTATTTTTGTGTACTCTAATACTTTATCTTTCACAACAATAAAGGCAAAACGAAATAAAATCAGCAACACCATGCTAAAAGAACGATATTTCGATTTAAAAAAACTAAAATGTTGGCCAATTGAATGTTTCAAGCAGCTAATCATCACGTCATAAAAAAAACCTAAAAGAAAATAAGTGATTAAAGCTTGTATTTCAACAAGTTGCACGTGCGGGAATCAGTAGCACGGAGTGGAAAAGAAAGAAAAAAGAAGAAAAGAAAGAAAGAACGTTAAAAAGAAAGGAAAGACAGTTACATAGAGGGATAAAAATGGAAGAGATGAAAGAAAAAAGAAAAGAATGATGTAAAATAAGACAGCAGCAAACCAATTGGAATGATCAGCCATCGACAGGAGAATATGGGAAAGGTGTGTGTGTGCGTGCACGCGCGTGTGTGTGTGAATGAGAGAGAGAGAGAGAGAAGGATCCTCTTTTTTTCTTTCTTTTTTTTACTGTCCCATCTTCAGGGCTGTACAGTGGCCTTGCTCCCACGCCGCTCATCCTGAATCCCAATTCGCAGCCACACCCGGCTTGTTCATGTCGCAGAATCCGAGACCAGCAGTCCAAGGGGAGCGAATCTAAGTTAGGCAGTCAGGAGGCAACCAACAGAGGAGACACTGCACTGCTGCTGAGTCACTTCGGTGGACTTCAGAAGAGCCTATTCAGGACACCACCTACTAAGTCCCCTACTGATGACACTATTCTCTTAGTCACGGAGCCAGCGTGAGTGAGGTCCTCCTCAGAGGGCGCCACCATGACCGTCCACTGACAGCTCCCCAGAACACACTGATCAGATCCCCATGATTTTGACCTGAACGCGCCAATAACAAAGGCATAGACTGAATTGGAAACCGAAACTGAGGTCACCTTGAGAGCTACAGACACCTGCAGTGTTGGTCTTGAAATTAGAGCAACACTCTTAGAATCGCATCAGTTAAGCAGATGAAGCTCGACTGTGTGGTATCACTATCAGTCTTCCCATTGAGCCCACAGCCACTCACTCTGGGTAGGAGTCCGTCCAGAACCGAAAAAAACCCTCGCCTCTGATGGGATTCGAACCCGTGACCTCCCAGCCAGTAGTCCGTGACGCTAACCACTACGCCACGGCGGCTGGTGAGAAGGATCATCTTTATTATTATCTCCAAATACTATTATAATTGCTTTAAAACGAGGTCGATGTATTTTTTTCAGCTAGGCTGAAGAATGTGATTTCTCAAAATGGCTGACACTCACCCTACCAAATTAAATACATAACTTTGGAACGGAAAAAGATACAAGAATGATTCTTATATCATTACAAAGAAAGTTGTTCAAAGTTTCCCTAGTATGTACCATTTTCTCAGAATGGTCAGTTTGACACTTATTTTCCATTTTGTGGTGATGGGTCCCATTTTTCTTTTTTCAGCATTATTTTATCCAAGCTGAACAATGTCTCCAGAGAAAAAAAAAACCCACCAAAAAACTATAGGGAGGTGGGAAAAGTTTTGAGGATGAGAAAAACATGCAAAGGGGAATGGGAAGGGGGAACAGATCAGGGAAAAGAAAGATGAATGGCTGGTCCTCTTAATACTGGAAGAGAATTCCTTTCGTGTTGCTGCGAGTAGGGGTAGGCCTTCTTTGCGCATCACAAAAATTAACAAGTTAAAAATCTGAGCAAAAATAAAAAATGCACTACTAATAAGGTCAAGGAACAACACGAAACTAATCACGATAACTACATTTACGTCAACCCCCCCTCCCCTTCACTAGAATCCAAACCATAATAGTGTTTTCCACGCAAAAGCCATTTTTTCACACTACCCTCCGCGCGCTCCCGCATTCACCATCCCCCTTCATAGACCTCAAGCCGACCTATTTTTGATAGATCTTCCAGCACGCACGCATACATGCACACACATGCATGAGCAGAGGGACAAATACCCCCTAACACGAACGCACACACACACATCTCGTCCTGAATAAATGGAGTGTTTCCAGCATATATAATGACAGGATACAAGACAGGGTGTTTATAAATGTGAGCTGAAAGAGATGGATTTTTGTGGGGGGAAAAACACTCCAAAACTACCAATCAGTGTAGACTTTACATTGCGTTCGCGACTGTAGGGGATTAAAAGATTGCTGTTTGAAGACTTCATTCTTTCCATGTCAAAAGCTGTTTTTGTCAATTGGAAACGAACGACAATGGTATGGAATATAATACTTTGAAATCGAATAGTACATGGTGTTGCTAATCTTTTCTGGAAATATTGATGCCTAACTCTTCATAACTTATTTTTGGTGAAATTTTTTTTCCTGAACCCAATCAAATGCCCAGTCCCCACAGAACAAGGGGAAGAAAATCCTGAGTGAGTTAATCCAATATTCATTCCCATCACTGCTGTTCATCCTCATCCTCATCCTCATTTGCATAGGACCCTGGCAAAAGTACCCTGTTCCTATTCTTTTCTTCAGAACCCACAGCATTTTCTTCTTGTTCTTCACTGCTGCTGTCTTCATCTTTAGCAAATGCATTCAGAAAACGATTGCCGTACTCTTTGTTGCTGAAGTAGTCTTCATCATCAGAGGAGTCGTCATCACAGTCTAAATTGCCGTATGCTTTGTCACCAGCAAAGCTGTTTCCTTCTACACTGAGAGAGCCATTTTCAACTTTCACAGATTCATAGTCATCATCGTCATCGCTGACATTTTCTTCATCAGCTAACTCCTCACTGCTGTAGTTTTCTTTGTCATCTTCATTATCATCTTCATTATCATCTTCATTTTCCTCTTCATTTTCCTCTTCATCTTCAACATCATTGTCTTGATCCGAATCATCACCCTCAAGCGCAGCAGAAAAGTCAAGTTGTGGTACATGACCTAAAGGGTTGAAGGACTTTTTTACCTCTTCAATGTCTGCCATAATGTCAGCTCGTTTTGTTTCGTCGACTTCATCTGGAAACATACGGGCCAACAGACACTTATTATTCATTCATCACAGTGTATTTGCAAGAGGACTCACACTGAGACACACACAAAGCGTGTCTGCATGTGTACGGACACACAAACGTACAGCTATCACCTCCCCCTTTCTCACAGGTGACACATTAAGACGAAATTATAGAACATAAAAGAAGACTCTTATGTAATTTAATTTGTATGTTATATTTGTCGAAAAATGTATCCGACCGGACTAAACATTTAGCATGGTGGGAACACACACAAAAAGATGTGTAAGAATGCAACACACAGACACACATCGTTTAGAAGAAAAAAAACCCAGCTAAATCAAAAACTTACAAAATCAGGCATGAGAATGAGGAATATTAAAAACAAAACAACAAAATTGAAATGTTACAGATTGAACAAATGAAGCCATTCTCTTTTTCTATAAAATGGTTCCATAGGTCAATAAAAATGTAACTGTATAAACAACCATTCACTAAGCACATACACTGTACGCCATGGATCAGATTGTAATATTACTAATAAACTTTAAAGCAACAATTTCTTTTCTTATATTTTTTTTTATAGATTTAACCCCTTGACTGCCACTAATGTATTAGGTACTGACCTAGGAATAACCCTGATATGCTGGTTTTTGTTCTTGCAGTCAAGAGGTCCATATCCCCAGACCATTTTTCCAGATTGTCTCTACCAAATTGTCGTTTTCATGGCATGATTTGCCCACTGATTTTTTCTTTGATTTTCTCTGGCAGTCAAGGGGCTAAACTGTCTGTCCAAGACAATGCCACTACACCAAATTGACCTTGATCAGCGCTAGACTGACACTAACTCTGACCAACGAAACACAACATGTGATCAGGACTGACGTTGCTCAATTGGTGAGAGATTGAAAGACATATATATGCTATGGACACCAAATATCCAGGAAGAGTTCCTTTATTCAAATGACAACTGGTTTATATTTTATGAGGGCTAAGGCGGTCCACTTCTTTTTTTCCTATCTATCCACCAGTGTGTGGTGAACCGTTGAGCAGAACCACTACAAATGTTGTACAGTGGCTATTTCTTGAAGATGGTGTATCCTGTGCATCACAACAAATGCAGAAAGGGGCTAGCTATTGCTAACACGCACATAAAGTGCTTATTAGATGGAAGTCATTACTGAGATTTAGAGATAACAGAGGAAAAACAAAAAAGAGTGAATAATTTTTTTTGGATTGATTTTTTTAATAATATAACAGAAAGAGAGAGATAACTTAGAAAGATTGAGACATTTTCAAAGAATAGAGGGAAAGAAGAAAGACGAAAAAACAAAAAAAGGAACTGACTTTCTAGGAGCTCTTGCAGCTGGCTGACAATATCATCACCCTGCTCTTTCATTTTCCGCAGGTCTTTCAGATGTGGCATAGCATAATCGAAAGCTTGTCGCAGAGTCTTGTCCCTTCCTTTCTGGAAAATAAAACAACAGCCAAAAAATTGTGCAGTCCTGCCAACCATTCCTTATTTCTTATGAACTATATAAGCATTATTAATTATTATTCCTCTTTGGGTAGAATTTCTCTCACTCAGACGAATACACCGGTCCATTTCTCAGCGGCGGGAGTGGAGCTAAACAGCTCTGTAGCAAGTACCGGCAAAACAATAACACGTGCAGCCTAGGGTCTCTACATATCTTTACCAAGCTTGCCTGTCTGCCTGCATGCCCACCTATCTCACTTTCTCTTTTTCTCTATCAGTCTCTCCGTCAGTCTGTCTCTCTGCCTCTCTCTCTCTCTCTCGTCGGTCTGTCTCTCTCTCTCTCAATCTCTCTCTCTCTCGTCTGTCTGTTTACCTCTCTCTCTCTCTCTTTCTCTCTCAACTTTTCAAATAGCAAGCTATGGAAGGACATCAGATATGATCCTAAAAATAAAAATAATAATACTTAAAATGTAATAGTGCATCATGTATTATCTTCAGTTCAAAAACAATATTTCACAAATACTAAATGGATTGTGTTATTAATCCATAAAGTCTTAACTATGCAACGTACCACACCATAAAAAAAAATTTTTTAATTGTTTTTCTTATTGTTTTCTCTCGTAACATTTGTAAAGCACTCTGAGGATGATTTTTTTTTTATCATCGAAGAGCGCTATAGAAGCTTTATTTATTATTATTATTATTATTATTAACATTATTATTATTATTATAACTTGCCACTATTGCCCAAATCAGTTTCTTCTTTAATCCTTCATGTCATGCCCCCCTCCCCCACTCTCTCTGAGCAAGAAAAGCACAACTGATTTGATTGACAACAGCACAGAGATCAAAAGGAGAGTGCACACACACACACAACCACACACACACCACACACACACACACACACACTAGCGCACGCGCACAAACTTTGATCCATTCTTTGCAGTCTTCCAAACGCATTTTGGGCTTTGGGAATGGGGAAAAAAATAACACCCCGATAACGTTCTGGACATCGGGGATCGTATTTGCATTCCCCATAGTAACAATGCTTTCCAGGCATAACGAATCGTAGCAAAAATCAGTAAAAATGGTAATAAATGAGCCTACTTTATTCTTCCAGGTAATTATATCTAGCACGCGGGTTCGCTGCGCGAGTCGGTTTGACTGACACTTGCAGTAAGAATGGACGGGTGTATTTGGGGGGAGGGGGGGGGGTTGTTTACTCTTCCTCTGAACTAAAACAAATGTTCCGAAAGACCAAAAACAACAATGATAAAAACACCTTCTCGATCACTCTGAATACAACTCAGCACAGATGCTGCGTGAATAACAAATCTTTATTTTTATTTTTGAGAACTCTTTCCAGCTTTTAACTTCCAGTACAGTGAAACCTCCCTTCTAAGACCCCGCCAATAAAACTCCCTCCCACTTAAGACCTACTTCTCTGAGACATTGCCCTTTTTAGTAATTATTAAAATTACCTCCCTTATACAACTCGCTCCCACTTAAGACCTTATATGGAATGATTTTTCAAGGTCTTAACACATTCCGTTCTGCAAACTACCAGCGCCTGCGCCCAACAAATTGTCGGGCAGAGACCTCCACTTACTTTCCTTATCAATCTAGAAACTATTCATCACTAAAATACCTTTATTCTGAAGCCGTATTTACGTCAGTATGATCGCTAAACTCATTCAGGGCTCCCAATCGTCCCGCAAAACAAGGGGTCCCAGGGACTCCTTCACTTACAGTATAGAGAGTCCTAGAGGAGGGATAGAGGGTCCCAATGACATTGTGAATGCTAAAAAGATTTGTCATAGTGCATCCCTGGGACCCCCCCCTACACATTCTTTTAGAGGGTCCCTTAGAATTCTACTAATTCATAGACCCCCAAATGGGGGTCCCTGAGAGCCCTGTCATTGAGCTATTTCAAATCATTTACAAGCACTTCACTGTTTTTTTGTTTTTTTGTGTTTTGTAATAAAACTAGTACCTCTCTCTGACAACCTGAAAGCTGGGAGTGCAGCCCGCTGCCGCTGGGCAAATGGGCAGCGCAAAGGGTTAAGAGGGAAAGTCTTACTGTATTTGCCAGAGAGGCCACCAAATATATCCTGGTAACCCCTAAAACTTTACAGTCTGGTCCCCAGATATGCAGCGCATGGCAAGGACCTAAAGCCTCAACTTGCTCAAGAAGAATGTATACATATTGTGCGTCATTCTGGCTCCCTTTGAAG
>JAGGCT020000090.1:0-32047 GCA_017654935.2 Phymorhynchus buccinoides
CAGGCTCCAATGATCTTTTTGACCTTGACCTTTACCTTATTGGTATGCCATCATCAGAACGAGCAAAGCCAAACCATCTTCAACCAAGTTTCCACATCCTAATGTTGATCGTGCTCGAGATATGGCTAAAAATAAGCTTTTCGGGGGGGGGGGGGGAAGGTCATACGTCAGGTCAAGGTCAAGACGCAAAATGGTTACGTGGATCTCTTTCTGTTAAGGTGCACACCTCCACAGAAAATGTGAAGCGATTCTGCCACCTATTCGAAAGATATCCTTGGTACAGACAGAAGGAGAAAATTGACCCTCCGATTTTCAGGCTCCAGGGATTCTTTTTGACCTTGCCTTAATCGTGATGTCATCATCATACGGCATAAATCCAACACACCTTCATACCAATTTTCACCATCCTGTGTCGTCGTTGCTCGAGATATGGCTAAAAATAGATTGTTCGGTTTTCAAGGTCGTACGTCCAAGGTCAGTCACGACGGCAAGATGGTTTGCTTCGGTATCTCCTATTAAGATGAGCACACAACCCACACAAAATTTGACGCGAATTGGTCAAGCGGTTCGGGAGATGTCCTTGGGACAGTACAGAAAAACCAAGAACCAAACATTTTCCCCAACAAAAAAGCCCATCGCCAATGTCCGATCGCCTCTGTGACGGATCATAAAGAAAAATATCAGTGAATAGCTTAGCTCCGTGCCCCTACTCTGAAGGACTAAAAAGTTAGTGCTTTTGAAATGCAGAATAATTTGCTTTGATAAAACTTTTCAATTGTGTCCAATGTCTGTATTTGTGAACCTCAGAAACAAAACCAGTTAACATTAACTTTACTGTAATGTTCCGTGGTTTAAAAAAAATTGTGCTGATTTACTTTTTTCTCCCAATGGGGGAGGGACAGTGCCTTATGCAAAGACAGCTGTTTCGACCTAGTGAGAAGGTCTCATCAGTTTGCATGATCGGCCTGCAATTTGACTGTCCAGTGGATGCCAACCCGAGCAAAAAAGATATTCTACAAGAGAATGGTGTCTTCTTTGCACCAAATCGAAAATCCACAATAAAAGCAAACCAGCACAAAGTTAAACCAGAAATAGTAAAAATCTTATGAAAATCTTATGTAAAATGAAAAAAAATAATAATGTTCTAAAATTTTTATTTCAAAACCTAATAGACATGACTAGAGAGGACCAGCTACTGAGATGATATCCAAATTAAGGATAAAAATAGTATGAAAGAAAAGATCTCAGTGAATAGCTTAGCTCCGTGCCCCTACTCTGAAGGACTGAAAAGTTAGCGCATTTGAAATGCAGAATAATTTGCTTTTGATAAAACTTTTCTGTGTCCAATGTCTGTATTTGTGAATCTCAGAAACAAAACCAGTTAACGTTAACTTTATGTAATGTTCCATGTTAAAAACAAAACAAAAAAATGTGCTGATTTACTTTTTCTTCCAATGGGGGAGGGACAGTGCCTTATGCAAAGACAGCTGTTTCGATCTGTTGAAGATCTCATCAGTTTGCATGATCAGACTGACTGCAATTTGACTGTCCAGTGGATGCAAACCTGAGCAAAAAAGACATTCTACAAGAGAATGGTGTCCTCTTTGCATCAAATCGAAAATCCACAATAAAAGCAAACCAGCACAAAGTTAAACCAGAAATAGTAAAAATCTTATGAAAATCTTATGTAAAATGAAGAAAATAATAATGTTCTGAAATTTTAATTTAAAAAAACCTAATAGACATGACTAGAGAGGGCCAACTACTGAGATGATATCCAAATTAAGGATACAAATATAATTTGAATAAACAAGGAGAAATACAATAAACATTGCAACAACTCTCATGCCTTCAAACATTCACAACCACACATTTGACTCCATAATCTGACTGCATACTTATGTTCTCTCATCACAAGCTTAGTTACTATATATCCAAAGAAAAAAGTCAGCTCATTTGAAAAAAAGAAGAAAGTTAAAGTGATAACGTCCACAGTGTGTTTAAAGTATAAAAAACAACACCAAAACTTAACTGCTATAAGACTTACCCAACTTACCAGAAAAGCACAATGGTGCCCACATCAAGCTTATTCCAGTTTTGACTGAAGTAAGTTTTGAACTTGTTTGTGGAGACGTGTATCGTGTTGCTGTTGTCCTTAAGCACCGCAGGTTTGCTTGTAAACTAAATAAATTTAAATTAGAACTGAACAATCACTATAAAAAATGCATGGTTTCTGAGAGATACATTCATTATAGAACACAGTCATATTCATGAAATATTTACATCCCTGAAATGTTATATCTTACTAAAACGAAATAAAACATTTATTATTATATAAAACAGCACCTTTGTGACCGACATTTTATTGAAATCAAAAGTATCACCAGCCGCTGTGGTGTAGTGGTTAGTGTCACTGACTACTGACTGGGAGGACTTGTGTTCGAATCCCATCAGAGGCAGGTTTTTTTCGGTCCTGGACCGACTCCTACCCAGAGTGTGTGGCTATGGGCTCAATGGGAAGACTGAAACCACACAGTCGAGGTATATCTTGCTTAACGGATGCGATTCTGAGAGTGTTGCTCTAATTTCAAGACCAACACTGCAGGTGTCTGTAGTTCTCGGGCCTGGTTAACGCTGGGATATCATTATGAAAGGAAGCGTAGAATACAGCCCTGTCTCAGACCGATACGGAACTCCATAGCATCATCATCATCATCGTTGTCATCCACCTCATTTGCATCAATCATTAAAAAGAAAAAAATGTCTCAAATTCTGTGGCTTTGCAGGCCCTGCTATAATGGTGACCTCAGTTTCGGTTTCCAATCCAGTTCTATGCCTTGGTGCATATTCGGGTCAAAGTCATTGGGATCAGTGTGTTCTGGGGAGCTGTCGGTGGACGGTCATGGTGACGCCCTCAGAGGAGGACCTCACTCACGCTGGCTCCGCGATTAAATGAATAGTGTTGTCAGTAGGGGGCTTAGTAGTAGGTGGTGTCCTGAACAGGCTCCACTGAACTCCACCGAGGTGACTCAGCAGCAGTGCAGTGTCTCCTCGGTTGATTGCCTCCTGACGGCCTAACAAAGATTCGCTCCCCTTGGACTGCTGATATCGGATTCTGCGACTTGAACAAGCTGAGGTGTAGCTGCGAATGGGATTCGGAATGAGCGGCGTGGGAGCAACGCCACTGTATGACCCAGCAGATGGGACAGCAAAACAAACAACATATCCATGCTCAGAGCATTAGGCATTGAGTTTAAGTCGTGTTTAAGTTTTAAAAATATTGCGAAAATTGTACAAATGTAACAACATTATTCATGAAAAAGTACATAATAGTTTACAAGAAATATGGATTTTGAGGATCAAAACAAATCTGTATTTTGAAATGAAATCTAGTTTAAGTCAAGACAGAATAATATAAGCAAACCACCAATCCCACTTTAAAAGTCAAAATCAAATCAGATGGCATGACCCTTAAAACAACTATATGCAAATCTTAACAGAAATTTGTAAGCACTCTCCATTTGGCCTTGACGTTACCAACAAATTCATAATTTGTGCAGCACAATTGCACGAGCATGTACTTGTTTCTATGCTACGCGCACCTGTCTGATTTCTTCCACAGAGATGCCAAAGACCCAAATGACGAGTGTGGTGATGTAGAGGGTCCATCTATTGTCAAGATCGTATTTGAAATAAAAGAGGAGGGACACGCTGAACAGTGCCAAAAACAAACACTGCATAATCTGCAAAACCATATTCAAACAATCAGTGTTGGATTAAAATTAATACCACAATTAAAATATGTAAGCATACTCTAGATAAGAAAAAAGGCTTCACCTTTGTTTCGGACAATATGGCTAAACTTTAGCATTTACATATATGCAATAGAAAATTATATTGACATCACTGGCTACTTTGGCTACATATAAATGGTCGTTTGTGTGTGTGATGTATGCGCTTGTATGTTCGTGCACATGCATAGGTGTTTATAGGTGTTTATCTCTGTGCAGATGGGAGGATGCGTAGATAATTGGTTATGTCTGTGTGTGCATGTGCAATGTATCGATTTATGAATTGAGTGCTATGTAAATATTTTATGACGCTCTAATGAAGCCTTTTATTACTACTTTTAACTATTTGTCATTGTAAACGCCTTGAGCTCCTGGTTTTATCGGAAGGTAAGTGCGTCATAAATTTACAGTATTATTATTATTACTATTATACATTTACATCTACATTGATGTGACCAAACAGCCAACAGTGAATTACATCTACATTAACATATACATCAATGAAATACAACATCCACCATTAGATTGATACCATCATTTACAGTAATGTCTACATCAACATCACAAAATATACATCAAATAGACACTATTGCACACACAGATGACCAGCCCCTACAAAACTATGTACAAAGAAGTTGCTTCATTTAAGATCCCGCAGCTACTGAACTGAAGAAAAACACGCATACAAACATAGAAAAGGACATACAGAGAAAAGGCTAATAAACAAGGAAATGTTAAAGGAAAGTGTTGCCCAACACGGCAATAAGTCAACTGTTGCTATTTCTTAATCCACCAGCTTCAAGAAATAGAGTACTAAGGGGTGTGGGGTGCGTACCCTTTAAGGCATTGGAAAAAATGACGTAAGCATGACATGGTTTCTATATAATCTCTACGATTTCAAGCGGGGGGGGGTACGCACGTACCCAACCAAACGCGCAGACCTGTTAGTACTCTATGTGACCATACAAAATAAGGCGTGATTCTGTTCATCAGTTCATAAAGGTTTGTGCTGTCAGACAAAAAGAAAAAAAGACATAAATGATAAAAACTCAAACATTCCATAAGGAAGTGGTGGGCTAAAAAATAAGAAAACATACACACAAAGAAAAATGCCAGCAGGAATGGACATTAGGCATAAGCCATAGTAACGGAGAGAGATGGTGACACAATGATGAAGAGGGAAGAAAGATTCATTTATATCGAAGTAGTGTAATGGAACCCATGATGAGAACCTCTTTCGTGGGGTGAGATATCGCGTCTTATACTACTCATGAACGTACATGTTTAAACAAATCAACAGTGATGGTCAGACGAAAAGAATAATGACTCACAAAGTTCATGACATACACCACGACAGGGGAACACCTGGGGCACCGGCCAAAGCAGGACGTGTCACTCTGAGAGGGGATGTCCAACAGCTTACATGTCCTGCAAAATCGAACCAGATGATACAGATGATTGCTTGTATAAAGTGTAAAAAAAATCCGAAACAGACTGCAACGTCACTGGAACATAAAACAAACAAGCACACAACAAGTGTAAAGTGATGTCATTTTATTCACAAGAGATACACGCAACAAACTGGATATTTCGGCGAATGCGCCTTTATCAACATAGACAAACAAGAAAACAGCAAACAGCAAAGACAGAAAAACTGTAGAGGGGAAGTATTGTTGCTTTGCTCCATTTGCTATCTTTACTGTTTTGCTGTTTTCTTGTGTGTCTGTGTTGATAAAGGCGCATTCGCTGAAATATCCAGTTATTTGTTGTGTCTCTCGTCAATAAACAACGTCATTTTACACTTGTTATGTGCCTGTTTCTTTAGTGTATGTTCCACTTCCAGTGACGTTGCAGTCTGTTTCAACCTTTTTTTAAATTGAGTTTTTAAACATATACGTCCATGAGTAGTATAAGACGCGACATCTCACCCCAAGTAAGAGGTTCTCATCATGGGTTCGGTTTGTTTCTTTTTAGATAACATTTAAAGTATATTCTGTGAATTAACCCAGCATGATTCACAGTTTTTTTTAAACATGTGGAAGCAAATAAGACATCAAGCATGCAGACTACCAATCATTACTGCGCAAAATGTTGCACAGTTTGAAAGAAGTGTGGCATGAGTAGATAACTGAGGTTCAGTCCTATTGAATACCGGGCATTCTTTATTGAATATCAGGTGCACAAAAGATGAAGAGTTTGTAAAAAAAAAGTGTAGCTTTATTATACAGTTGGATTAGAATTCTATTGAATATTGAGTACCCTGCACAGAAGGTGAAGAGTTTGATAACAACAACAAAATGTTTACCTTTATCTGACAGTTGAGCTAGAGTTTTAATTGATTATCGAGGACTCTGCCCAGATGATACACAGGTGATGCAAAGACATCTTGAGTACATTTACGCGCTGGACTGTAGAGGGGAAGTATTGTTTTTTATTTTGATCTTGATGGTTTTTTGCTCCTTCTGTTGCCTGCTTTTTGCTCCGTTTTTGCTATATTTTTGCTGTTTGCTGTTTAATTGTTTGTCTGTGTTGATAAAGGCGCGTTCGCCGAAATATCCAGTAGTTTTGTTTTGTCTCTTGTGAATAAAATAACGTCACTTTACACTTGTTGTGTTAGTTGTTTGTTTGTTGTATGTTCCAGTGACGTTGCAGTCTGTTTTCAGGGTTTTTTTCTTTCTTGAGTACATAGTTTTCTTGACATAGAGGATAGCATTTATCATAACTTCAAAAGGATGTTTTGCAAATTAAACTTTGGAAAGTTGGTCAATGGTTAGGCATAACATGGATATACACTATAGCATTAATTGGATTTTAAAAACGTCACTTAATTTTACTTGAATAATGCAATACAGCCAAGCCATATCAAACAGACTAAATGCTCGCATCACAAAGCTGTCTTAACAGAAGATGAAAAACTGCAACCGACAACATCAACCGTAAAAACAAATCACTATCAAGAACAAACTATCTTCTGCCATAGAAAACCCCCACAACAACCAGAGCCTCACCCAGGTAAAAACATTAAGAAAATCCAAGCATTCATGTGAATGAAAGAATCACCAGGCTTACCTTTTGGCACCTGGATCACTCTGCAATAGAAAGAAACAAAATATTTTTTCCCAAAGAACCTATTATTTTGAAACATTCTTAGATTTAACAACATTTTTAGCAAAGATTTTGAAATCAGTTTTAGACTTTAATCTGATTACATGATCTATATACAGCAACAACAGTAAATGGAGCGTGAATATGCTATACCACCAACCGCATGGCACATTTTCTGCTCCAGTGACCTTGACCTTTGACCAATGACCTTCATTTTCGAACTTGGCCTAGATATTTTTACCGCCTATGTGTATGCTATATATGAGCCTCCTAGATCCCTCTGTTAACATGTTATCATGTTGACAGCCTCCAAATTGGCACAGTGACCTTGACCTTTAACCAACGACCTTCATTTTCAAACAGGTTGTAGCTATCCTGCCTACCTCTGCACATGAGAAATTTCACACGTTATCATCATGGCAACATATATGCATACATAGTCAGAAACAGACAAATAACATTGAAATCGTTACCATTTTCGCTAGCGGCTGGTAACAAGTATGATTGAATTACTGCTCTTTGATTTACTTAAAAACACTCACACCCTCCTATTTTCTTATCGTTGTGTCGGTGCCGAACAGAAAGAGAGCTATCCGACGTCACTGAGTAGCAGACATGTCCTAGGTCTTTTTTACCATCCAACAGTTCTTAAGATTGAAACTCTTTCACTCTCCCTTCCATGCACAGAAACTGTTGCTGCAAAGGCGTAAAAGATCTGACAATGATTGATATGGTATCATGTGTCAAATCAATTGACACACCCAAGGTGAAAGGTCAAAGTGAAGGTCAACAAGGCAAAGGTAACATCAGTTTCAGATATTATTTATGTCACTTCAAAGACACAAAGTGTGAATTGATTGTATGCTACACTTCCTGAGACATTGTCAAAGACAAAGAAACAATATATTGAAAGACTAAGGTTTTCAAGGTCATTACATCAATACTTTGAATACCGGCTGCCCTTGAACTGTTTTGAACTCATCTACCAACTTACGATATTTTGTGTGCAAAAGTGTGACAAATAAGCCCCCTTAAAAAACCCACAACAACAACAAAAGAGAAGAAATATACACACACACACACACACACACACACACACACACACACACACACCACACACACACACACACACGCACAAAAGACTGGTATGTCCAAGTTCAACGGTCAAGGTCACAGTCAACAAGGTAATAATTACTCAACTTCCCATCTCACCTTAAGTCAATATACCCACTTATAAAAAATTTGAAACTGTAACGGCAAAGATGGAAAATATTTCCCACAACAAGATACTTTCATTTTAAAAGTTAAACTTACAGGTAAAGATAAGAAAAGGTATAAAAGCATGACTATCCTGTGCAAACGTTACTCACAAACTTATGACCATGCCAGATGTGCGTCATGATCTTCTTGCAGGCGGTCTCAGTCATGAACTCTTTGTTCTCGCTTAGGATGGCCAGCTGCAGCACCGACAGGCCCCCCCAACAGGGACAGGGCTTGGTCAGCAACTGTTCTGTCTGGGCTTCGTCCAAAACGTGACAATTGTGGAGTGTCTGTATAGCAAGCTCCTGGAACCTCCTTGAATTTACAATCAATTAAGTTATATGAAAATGGAAAGAGGAGGTGTGTGTGTGTGTGTGTGTGTGTGTGTTGTGTGTGTGTGTGTGTGTGATTTTTGTGTGTAAAACTGCTGGGTGGATTTAAACCAAAGCTAATTTGGAAAATTAACATAGTAGGACAATTGACCAAAGTTATCAAGCTTCAAAATATATCTCACTATTCCATGAATAATACTGACCAAGAAGGTATGATGGTCATAGGGGAGAACAACCAGCATAGAGTCGAGTTATAAGGCAGGGTCAAAATCAACAAGCTTCAAAGTATGTCCCACTGCATTCTTTGGGTCATGATAATCAAGAATATGTACGGTTACAGAGGTGTTTTCATTTAACCACTTTGGAATCGCAATCATGTTTATTTCATCAGGATATAACTGATAAAAGAAGTTTTATTAACAAGCTAAAAACTGAAAAAAGCAGATAAAGATGTAAGTAATTTCAAAGATAATAATAACACTATCTATTCAACCAGGCTTTAGATTATAGGCCTTGATTTAAACTCAATGTTGCTAACAATGTTTTAGATATTCCATGAAATTTGTTTTACAAATAAAGCAAGAGCCATCATAAGACAATGACAATTAAACATGTATAAAAAAAAAGGCGTTGGAGGGGGAGAATGAAAGAAACAGGGGTAGGTGCTGAAGTAAACAAAGCTAAGGTAGATGTGTATTCAACTATAATAATAATAGCGCCCATCCTACTATGTAGGCTACAGGGCGCTTTACACAGAATTGAAATGGAATAAAAACATGAAACAAAATTCCAATAACATCAGCAGACAAAACAATACTGGTCAGACTTCGTTTGGCCGGTAAAAATGCACATATGCATTGCCACACAATTCACAAGCATGAAATAACAGCATAGTATTCACAACAACATACTCACAAAAACAACACGCACACAACCAGCACACGCACACAGTCACACACACACGCACGCACACGCACACACACACACCACACACACCATGCATACATACACTCATATAGGGGCCTACATGAACGCATCACACGCACACACACAACACAAACATGCGCACGCACACATACACCACACACACGTGCGCGCACGCACACACATATACACACACACATACACACACACACACAGAACACGTGATGACACACATACACACAACAAGATGGACAAATAGAGTGACTGGCAATATTTCTAAGTTATAGATGTACTCTGCAGCTGCAGTTTGAAGTAGTGGGTTTTCAGAGCAGACTTAAAACGTTACAAAGCATTTGGCATGATGGAGGCCGAAAGGGAGTGAGTTCCAGAGTGTAGCAGCTGAAACTGAAAATGCTCTGGAGCCGTGTTGTTTCCGATGGTAAGAGGGAATTTGAAAAATACGGTCATCAGAGGAAGAACGAAGGCTACGGGCAGGAACGTAGATCTGGAAAAGGTTGCAAAGATAGGCTGGTGCGTCTTTTTTGTAGCAGAGGCAGGCAGATTTGTATTTGATTCGGTATTCGATTTTGAGCCAGTGTAGTTTCATTAAAAGATCTGATGTATGGTGCCGTTTTGGTACTCTGAATACAAGGCGCGCAGCAGAATTTTGAACACGTTGAAGAGGTTGGAGAGAGGTTGTAGGAAGGCCTAGGAGGAGGGCATTGCAATAATCTAATCTAGACAGAATACAGGAAGTGACAAGTGTCTTTGTGGCATCTATATTGTGGTCTTATAGGGGAGAACAAAACTAAAGTCACCTACACACAGCTCACCTGGCATTTTCATTCATCTGCCTTGTGAACTCCTGATATCCCTCCATTGGCTTCCCATCAAAGCACGTATTGACTACAAAATTTCCACTCTATGTCATTCTTATTTCTCTGGAAATGCCCCTAGCTACATCTCTGACATGCTTTCTGTCTATACTCCATCAAGGCAATTGCGGTCATCTTCAGATTCCAAAATTCTCTGTGTTCCTAGTACACGAACAAAAATGTTTGGTGAGCGCTCCTTTTCCTTTTCGGCCCCATCAGTTTGGAACTCCTTACCACGCGAAATTCGCCATATCCAGTCCTTGCAATGTTTCAAATCAGCTCTCAAGACCCACCTATTCAAGCTACATCACAACCTTTAGGCCACATTACTTCTTGACTCTATTCTCACACACACCCTCCCCTCCCCCCATATTAGTTTCACTGTGTGTTGACTGCAATGTCTACGTCAGCTTTGTTGCGAGAGAGTCAGACAGAGAGAGAGAGAGAGATAGATAGATAGAGAGAGAGAGAGAGAGAGAGAGAGAGAGAGAGAGAGAGAGAGAGAGAGAGAGAGAGAGAGTGTGTGTGTGTGTTGATGCTTTCTTCAAACTGATTGTATTTTGTATTGTGTTCTTGGGTGCGGTGAGTGGTGGTGATGGTAACGGTGTTGTGTGTGTGAGCGTGTGTGTGTGTGTGGATATGTGCGTACGTGCGTGCCTGCGTGTATGTGTGTGTGTGTGTGTGTGGGGGGGGGGGGGGAGTGTATGCATGCCTATTTTGCATGTGTGTGAGCGATTACTTGTTTTTGGTTTTGAATTTCTTGCATTTAATTTTTGTTGTTGTTAAGCGCATAGAGCTCCACATTTGGTGGAGGAGTGCGCTATATAAATGATTCACTATTATTATTATTATCTTCAGTCAGGAAGGGTCTTATAGGGGAGAACAAAACTAAAGTCACCTGCACACAGCTCACCTGGCATTTTCATTCCTCTGCCTCGTGAAGTCTGGCTCTGAGTGTTTCTTTTCTTCAGCCATTGCCTTGAACAGCTTCGTGGCCACTAATGCTGCTGCAATCCTGTCCTGCACAAATGTATGGTCTCCATTCAAATGACTTTCGTTGACGGTTGGACAATAGTCTGGGGCCAACGCTAACCCGAGGGTGTATGCCCTAATGGTTTTCTGCGGCAGTGGGAAATCATTTTCATAGCCCAGACTCTCGTGAAAATTAAGTATAAGACTCTGATAGGCTACATCATACCACATATCTATACAACAGCACAGAGGATAAGTTGGCAGTTATGAAACAATCACATGTTGTCACAGGTCACTTTATGATATGTGTATACTATTTAATTTTTCTCTTATTTACTTTGGCCTTCTTCTGGAAGTTCTATATACTAGTAACTTCCCCTACTCTGTCACTCTCTTTGACTCTGCCTTTTCTCTTCTTTTTGCTTTCTGGCGTCTACTTTTTTTTCTGCCTTATTGGTCCATTCACCTGCATTTTTTCTATAAAACCCTTCCACGTTTTTCCTTTTTACAATTTATGACATGCCAGGTTTTTTTTTAATTGTACACTGGCGTCCACGCGTGATAATTGCGCACTTGAGTGGGCACCTGTTGTCCATTCTGCACTGCATATTTGCTTATATAGCCTTTTTAAAAAATGTATTTTAGCTTACTAGTATGTATTTGTTATCCTATTTTACTGTTTTTAGAAAAACCTGGATCCGATAAATAAGAGTAGCGTAGCTCCACGTTTCCAGCACTGTGTGGACTTATGTGCTATAGGGTATAATGATGGAAGTGTCATGTTATGAATTGTACTACATTTTTTGTTTTCAGGTTTTGTACGTTGTTAAGATTCATGGATTTGTGTTTTGCTATACGTGGTAGAACTTTATGCGGTGACAGTCCTGAGATAACCATAGCTGTTGACGGGACTATAATAGTCTAACTAACTAACTATTTACTTTGGCCTAGGCTAGTTCTCTTGTTGCCACGAAATAGGTGTTAGGTTTGTCTATCAAGTTTCTCGCGCTACTGTGTTAATTTTGGCAGTCGTGTTATATGCAATAGTGACGTGTCGTCATGTCTTCTGTCGATGGCAAAATCCTTATAAACGCTGCTTATCATGCAGCACTTGTCAGTGCTCTGTCAATCGGTTATGCCCAAATTGGCAAGAAGCTCTGGAAAGGGAACACCCCTAAACTGGACACCAGTGGCTATGACCTGAGCATGTTGGTGGTCAATGTTGGCCTGGCAATGGCAACAAAAGACATTCTCGTGAAACAGGGAATCGTGCCTGCCAACATATTGAAGTAGTCATCAGTTATAACTTATAGCTGTGCATACACAACACTTCGTGTTATGGCCTCAGTTGCGATGGTGGTTGGCGGTGCACTTGTAAACGCCCTTGCCTTCAGTGGATCAAACTACATCTTCTCCCTTCTACATTCCTCAAAAGCAAATGAAGAACGCAAACGTCATGACAAAGCAGTAGAACAGCTCCAAGCTGCTCAAGCAGCATGGTCCAAGAAACGTATAGAACGTCTTGACTGGATAAATGAAGAGCTCAAACGCCAGAACCATGCAGTCCGGACATTCCAAGATGTTGGTGTTGCTATGCAAGAGTACTCACGTGTATACTCACAAGAGTACAAAAACCTTGGTCCTCTGGAGTCAGAGCCTCAGCTCTCTGATTTCTATGTTCCTAGTCAAGACCAGAAAGACCACGAGATTGCCTTTGTTGTCCTTGGGATGGCAGCCACAGGCCTGGTGGCTTACGAGATCTCAAAGAGATCATGATCAGCCCCAATTATTTTTCGATGCCTCTCTTTGTCTGCGTAAGACATAGTCTTATAGTCATGGGTCTCCCCGAAGAGTTATACTGCCGGATACTAGAGGTCGGCCACTGCGCCCGCCGCCACAAAATTCCCGGTCCTCTAGCCCGCCAAATGATCGATAGCGCACAAAGAATGCTCGATCTCTGGCGGCAGAATGAAAAAGCCGCTATGCGTTTTGCAATTAGCTATGCTAATATGGTGCTGGCGGGCCCGACCAACCTACGGGTGACAACCGGACAGCTGCCAGAGCCTGTGGCTGAAGCCTGTTGGAGATTGATCGACTTTCTGGAGTATATGGCTAGCCATGACCAGTAGTATAACCACTAGTAAGCTCTCTGCCCTATACTACAGCCCAAGGGGCTACTGGAAGGGGCTCACAGCCATCAAAAAGCTGGCGTCTGCTGCCAAGGTTCCTGAAGATCAGGCCAAGGCCTGGCTAAAGAAACAGGCCATCTGGCAGATTTATTTACCAGCGCCCCGCCACATTCCGAGACCTAAGTTTGATGTCAGCGAGCCAAATGAGGTCCATCAAGCTGACCTCCTTTTCCTTCCACACAACCGCGTGGGGCGGAAGACCTTTCGCTACGCTCTCACGGTCGTTGACGTCGCCAGCCGCTACAAGGAGGCTGAGCCTCTAACTAGTAAGACCGCAGCAGAGGTCGCCGATGCCCTGTCTCGCATCTACAGACGTGGGCCTCTGAAGTGGCCCAAGCTTCTCCAGCTTGACCCTGGACGCGAGTTCATGGGCACAGTTAGCCAGCTTCTGGCAAAGCACAGGGTCGAGGTTAGGCGCGGCCGAGTAAACATCCACCGGGACCAAGGAATCGTAGAACGCTGGAACCGGACCTTGGCTGAACGACTCTTTGGGCACCAGTACGCTCAAGAGATGCGCTTGCCTTCTGGGCGGTCTTCTGAATGGGCAGCTCGTCTACCCTCAGTCGTTGCTGCCCTGAATGGTGAAGTGACAAGGCTGACTGGCAAGCGGCCTTCTGAGGCCATAAGGGCTCGATCTGTGGCACAAAAGCCCTCTTCAGCAGTTCCTGGTCGTCCTGTTGGTCTTCGAGAGCAAAAGCTCCCTTCTGGAGTTGGTGTTCGCTTCCTCTACCAGCCTGGTGAGCTGGAGGGTGGTCGCCGTCGTGCTACAGACCCAGTATGGTCCCTCCAGGTGTACCGGCTTGGACGCTCAGTGACCAAGTCCGGTGAGCCAGTGTTGTATTACCTGCTTGATGGCCCTCAGCGGGGGTTTGTCCGAGAGGAGCTTCTGGTGGTGCCCCCCGACACTCAGCTTCCTCCGGATGGGGTCCTACATCGCCACTAAGAGTTCGTCTATGAGAGCATCCATCTCAGCCGCGCCAGCCGGAAGGGCGTCTTTGTGCCCATAGGCCAGCGTGTCCACCCCATTTTCATCTATCCAACGCTTGGAGTCGAAGGGTGAGAGCGACACCTTGTTCAGGTGCTGCCCGTAGATGCGATGGCGCTCTGACCGGAGGACATCCATGCCGTGGCGGAAGGTCTGCTTTTCGAAGAGAGCCTCTTTGTACTGTTCATGTCGGATGTGTTGTTTCACGACGTTCTTTTTCACACCCTTGGCCTTCTTGATGTTTGTGCCACATGCCTCGAGGATGGAGTACATCTTTGGCCGCAGGCCTACATACTCAGCAATTGGCCGCCCAGCGCACTCATCTTTCATCTTCCTCAGAACCTTCTTGTTGACCATGCTGTGTAGTGGATGGTCTTTTGGGTAGTCAGACGTGTCATAGAGGTCTGCATGCCTAGCCATGTCCTTGTAAACATTCTCAGTCTGGATCTTGAGGAGCAGGCTGTCGGTGTCCGTGTACAGCAACTGACAGCGCTCGCCGTACTCTACCTTCAGCTGGTTGTAGTAGAAGTCGTATATCAGGCTTTTCGAGAGATCCAGGACGGTCATCCCCACGTAAACAGGTCGGTTGAGTACCAGTCGACTCTTGTGCATCTGGACTGCTGCTAGATCATCATCGAAGATGTTGGCCCGTGCGAAAGCCGGGCTTGCTATCAGGCGGCGTAGCTTGTCTTCCTCACTTGCACGCACGAGCTTCACATCGACTCGTCTTCTGAGATTTTCCATCGTCTTTCCGAACACTGAGTTGTTCATGAGCTTGTAGAGGTCCTTTTCGAAATCACTGGTCGCTATTTTTCGCAGCTCAGTGTTCATCCGGATGTAGGGCTCCATCCAGGGGCTCTGCTCGAACCTCAAGGCACGATGGACCTTGGTCAGACGCATGCCTAGAGACATGTACTGCTGGAGATTCCGATAGTGAAGCACATAGCGTTCCTTGTTGCGGAGGTTCGGTACCAACTTCTCAACCTCTGTTGGCGCCACCCCAACGCCAAGGAGACTGTGCTGGTACTCCGACATCCACTCCTTTGGGACCACCATGCGCTCTGGAGCTAGCGGGTAGGCGTTGTGCGTCTTGTGCAGCTCACTTGGGTACTCCAGATCTACCTCTAGGATGTAGCCCTCTGGACTATCTGCTGGTTGCTCTGCAATAGTGGGTGCAAGCTGCTCGCAGTCTTCCACCCACCGAAAGCCACCCGTGGGGAGAGGTTGGCTCATGGCCCAGCCATACAGGTTGTTGGCATCCAGGTAGAGGATGTGGCTACTGGGCTTTTCTGGGTTATAGCCCTCAACCAGAGGATTGTTGGCTTTGGCATGGCGCTTTGAGACCATAGAGATACCCCCACGCATCCCCTTCTCGATGAATAGGTGTTGGTCATAGTCTGTGAGCAGCTCCAGCTCTACACCTGTTTTCTTGAGTAAGGGATCCCAAGAGAGGCCGGGGCTGGTGTAGTAGTGGGCAGGGTCTAAGCCATACTGCTGCAAGTAAGTCTTCCGAAAGGCCTCGAAGACATCTGCCAGGAGTAGGACGTCTGTGCGGCAGTAGAGGTCACTGTAATCTCCCAAGTTGCGGCATCCAAAGACCTCCCAGACCTTTCGGGCATGGGTATAGTCCTCCTCACTAGTGTGCTCGTTGGAGAGCTTGCTGTAGAAGGCCTCCTTTGGTGGGAGCCAGGTCTCTGCGAAGCGCTCCCACGAGTCCATGTACTCGTAGGGGTAGACGCCCTTATGCAGAAGGAGCTCTCGCCTCTGCCGGTCTGGCTCATATCGGGCTGTGATTTGGAATGTCTCCGGCTGGTTGGCTGCCACGAGCCTGTCGAGAGAAGCCAGCAGGAACTGGGCGCTGTCAATGAAGCGAAGAGGTCCCAGGCTAAAGGAAATGTACTTCTCTGTGTTGTTGGGAATGCAGGAGACCTTGCCTTCCACTTTCGAGACGGCCTGCATCAACAGATGGGAGTCATACCCCCGCAGGTTGTGGAAGACCACTGGGATTGTGGTGGTCTTTGGGTTTAGCCGCAGCTTGAGATTACAGGCGTTGTGAGCCGCGCCACGGTACCTTCCCGTGATGTGGCAGTGATCACGGACAGAGTCGCCTTCAAGCGGTTTTTCACAAACATGACAGGTAGTAGCAGTGTTGTAGGCCTGCCAGTCCTCTCGTGTCATCCTCATGGCCTTTGGGTTGGCCAACACAGTCTTGATCTTGCGCTCCTCTTCCTGCAGTGCTTGAAGGAAATGCTCTGCTGCATTGGGGCCACGGTATTCGACTGGTGACTCTGTCTGCCCATCACACCGTACCACGATGTAGCAGTAACTGCAAGCCTCGTGGTGCTGCGTTTTCTGGGTGTAGCTTTTCGTGGGATTAAGCTCGGGACCCTCAACCTTGGTATTGAGAGCCTCAAAGTCTGCATAGATGATGTATGGGGCTGGGAGCTGCTTATGGTGATTTTGGAAGGTAAGCTTGTTCTTACCCTCCTCTGGCATTTCCACCCGAACAGCTGTCTGACCAATTCCTTGGCACTCAGGTTTGTGAAGCTCAAGAAGGTCTTCCCTGGAATAGCCATGAAGACAGCGCTCACAGAAGTGCTTGCGCCTGTTTGTAGCATTCTGTTGATGAAGAAGGCAGTTGAGGTTCTTGATCCAGGTGTAGTGGTACTTACCAGCTTTCTCGATCAGCAGCAAGTTAATGCGGGGCATATCTTCAGACTGTTTGCTGATGTGGTGGATGATGACACCCTTGTCCCACCCAAAGACGTTGATGGCTAGGTCGTTTTGTCGCTCAACCTTGGGCACCTGAGAGATTGGTGTAGGAGCATCAACTCCTGCGAAATCTAGTCCATCCTGGGCGGGGTATTTGGAGGGTCTGTCTACGTGGTCAAAGGCCTGAAACAGAGCCGATCGAATCGCCCATCGGAGGCAGTGGTCATCCTTGTTTTTCACGTTGACAACCGCCTTCTTGTTTTTCACTGCTGCAGGTAGTGGGAGGTAAGAACCACCTCGGAGGGGCTGGTATCTGGCGATGTCCAACCATAGAGTCTGCACTCTATCAACCACCCACCCAGAACCTCTTTGAGTCCATTTCTTAAGGGTCTCCTGGATGCTGGGGAAAGCTTTGTCAAGTGCCTCTCTGATTTCACTTGCCTGAAGAATCGGTTCCTGCTTGTGGCGGAGCACAGGGTCTGTGTACTCCTCACTGCCGTCTGGGTTGTCCTTCCGAAGCTGGACCTTGAGAGCAAGCTGGAACTTAACACCATTCAAGGCTTCGATCTCTTCTACCAGCTTGCCATGAATTTGAGTGCGAACACTCTCCAAGAAGACTTTTGGATCAACACCCAGTTTGTGACTCTCAGGGACGTCCATCTGCCAGCCCCGCAGGAACTTGCCGATGGTCCATTGTGTCTTGTAGAATGCAAGGTTGTTCTCTTGTTTGGGAGCAAACAGATCCAATATCTCCTTTTGATAGTCCTGTATAGTTCTGAGGGTCTTCTGACGAACAGGGAGGGGGTCAAACTCCTCCAAGATGGCCATCCTCTTCCGTTCCTTGCGCGTGCGAGGTGGGCGAGGTGGTCGTGGTTTCCCAGGGAGCAGAGGCTTAAGTAAGCGCTGTTTTACTGCTCCGGGAATGGGCTCATCCATGATGTTTTTAACCACTCCATGAAGAGTCGATTGGTTGTCAGGCATTTCTACCAACAGCTGATCAATGTATTCATATATCGTAGCCATGTTGCTGGATTGGTATACTCATTATCTCACACAGCTTTAAATAGAAATTTCGATGGCTGCAAGACGCATAAATTCTCTTTGCGTCGCTTTAGCAGCACGACGCCATTCACTCTTGTACCCACACCGACAACAGAGCCTCTCTTTGTTAGTAACACCAACCCCGCAAATTTTACAAGGCTGCGTGCATGAGCCCTTACGAAGTCGTGCCAGGTGAATCTTACAGAAATCCCCAAAACAGCTTTTACCACAGAGCTCTGTTGAGCTCAGGGTCAGCCACCTGCATAAGTTTTGTCCCTTGGGCATGATGCTTAAGATGGCACATCAGGTATATCAGTAATACCCACTACATCTAAATGGAGAGCCCGGGCATCAGCGAAGCTGATGGAGGGTGGGGGGCTGTCCATGGGCTCTCCTGACACTTTGTGTCGCTTGCACAGTTACACATACTAACACTATAGTGTTAGCAATGGGTTGGGGGCCCGCCAGGGGGGTGGGGCGGGCCCGGCCTTGGGGGCCCATGTTGCACATAAGGCTCCACGTACATAAATAATTGGGGCAATTGTGTGTGTAGGTCAGAACGCCCCAGCCTACACAACTTTTTGGGGCAATTGTGCATGTAGGCCGGGGCGTCTCCACGTAGGGGTGGTCCAGACCCAGCCTTATATATACTACTGGTTCACAGTTAGGACTTAATTGTAATTATAACAGTTGGGGGGAGTTTTAGTTGGAAAGACAGATCATTATTGTTTGGCACCTTCGTGTGTGATCTGGTCTTGAACTATACTCAAACCATCTGTTCTTTTCTAAATGTAGTCAGTTGTAATTATAATAGTTGGCGGGGGTTTTAGTTGGAAAGACAGATCATTATTGCTTAGCACCTTTCTGTGTGATCTGGTTTTGAACTATACTCAAACCATCTGTTCTCCTGTAAATGTAGTTAATTGTAATTATAATAGTTGGTAGGGGTTTAGTTGGGTAGGTGGGTAACTACAATAGTTTTGGTGATTGTTTAGCACCATTGTGTGTGATCTGGCCTTGAACTATTCCCGTACCATCTATTTTGTTTTGGGGGTTTTATTCGGTTAGAAGTACAGTTGAAATTGCTTAAGAAGAAATCGCGTGTAAGCAGGGGGGTTTGCTGTAAGGGGTAAAGGGGGGGGGGGGGGAATTTAGTTTAAGGAAATAAATTAGGTAAGATTTCAGTTTGAAAAAATAAAATAAAAATAAAAATAAAAAGATTTCAGTTGTCTCCTTTTTCTTAGATTCTTTTGTTTCAGCATTTATTTTGGATTGAGTAATTAAGTGGGGTTTAACTTTTATTATCATTTGGACTCGTTTATAGTATGTAATATTTGTAAAGGGGCATTGTTTATCTATTGTTTTAAATTGCCTGGGGTTTGTTTGTTCGGCGGTTTGATTATGTGAAAGGGAAATTATTGGTTTGATTTTTAATAAATTGCATTTTGCTTTTACGCCTACTTGAAATCATTGTGTTTGTGTTGTTGGGGTGTTAGCTAGAGTGGGTTTACTTTATTTTTTTAATTTATTGTGCACTACCCTTCTGGTTCGTGTCACATGTACCATTACACACTTGCAGACATACACTCACTAATAATCCTTCATAGATCTCGAAATTGGCGACTTATATTCTCTTTCTCCTCCACCCTAAAAGTCAAGAAGTAGCTCTGATGCATACCAGTTCTGACTGGAAACACCTTCCCTTCTTCTTGCCTTGCAGGCACCAGAGTATGGGCTCACTTCTGGACTGCAACAGTTACCCTGCTCATCATTTACTACACCCTGACACACCATAAAATCCCACAACAGGCGGCAAAACCAGGGACCTGTATGCTGTATGCATATCAGAGACGTTAAAGCACCTAGCCGCAACAAGAACCTGTCAATGGTAGTTCCCCCGTCTGTTTAGTCATAGGCATCACAAGCCAGCACAAAAAAATGTTCAATGCTGTAGGAGCAGCATTGCACGCTCCATATGAAGACATATTACAACATATTCACCTCACGTCTTTACAAATATAATAGAAAACAGCGCCATAAATTCACTAACGTCTTTACAAATACAATAGAAAACAGCATCATGAACTCACCTAACATCTTTATGAACATCGCCATGAACTCACCTAACATCTTTATAAAATACAATAGAAAACAGCATCATAAACTCACCTAACATCTTTATAAAATACAATAGAAAACAGCGCCATGAACTCACCTAACATCTTTATAAAATACAATAGAAAACAGCATCATGAACTCACCTAACATCTTTATGAACATCGCCATAAAACGCACCTCACATCTTTATTAAATACAATAGAAAACAGCGCCATGAACTCACCTCACATCTTTATAAAATACAATAGAAAACAGCATCATGAACTCACCTAACATCTTTATAAAATACAATAGAAAACAGCATCATAAACTCACCTCACATTTTTATAAAATACGATAGAAAACAGCGCCATGAAATCACCTAACATCTTTATAAAATACAATAGAAAACAGCATCATGAACTCACCTAACATCTTTATAAAATACAATAGAAAACAGCGCCATGAACTCACCTCACATCTTTGCCAGAGGACGATAGCGATTTCCACACGGCATTCATGCAGAGCCCACAGAAACAGCTCCTGAATAGGGTGAAGACAGGTCCTCTGAACTTGTCGCACTGAAACAATCAGTCAATGTGCATTCAAAAAAGTGTCTGCAGAGAGAGAGAGAGAGAGAGAGAGGAGAGAGAGAGAGAGAGAGAGAGAGAGAGAGAGAGAGAGAGACACTGACACGGACACTGACACTGTTTTATTGTCATTACCACCGGGAGGGGTCTATTGACAAGGGGGGATGGTAACAGTGTTTCATTAAGCAGAACAATAAATCATATCAAAAACAGAAGGAAAAACAACAACAAAAAAGCAATACATTGAAATAAAAATAATCCGTTTGCCATTATATCCTTGAGCAAAAGAACGAAAACAATTGTGGGCTTAATAAAGAACCTTGCTTGGCACCATTAAAACACTCAAAATAATCTGTATACATCCCATTTGCACGCACACAAGCAAGAACTGAACTGTAAACACCTCTTAGAGCCCTATACATTTTACCATTTACATTCGAGTTACGTAATTCATGCCACAAAGCGTTTCTATTTACTGAGTCGAAGGCTTTTCGAAAATTGACAAAAGCCACGTATAATTTCATATTATTGAACAAGTATTTTTCTATAAGTGAGTAAAGTGTGAATATATGGTCTATCGTGCTGTAGTTTGATCTGAATCCTGCTTGCTGTTTGATTATTTTTTCTTCGTTATCAGCCCATACAGTTAGTCTCTTGTTTAGAATATGCGGAGTGTATACTTTACTTAAGATACTTGTTAATGCGATTCCACGATAATTATCAGGGTCAGTGCTGTCTCCTTTTTTGTGAAGTGGGATGATGATCGACTTAGCCCATTCTGATGGAAAGATTCCATGATCAAAAATGTTATTAAATAGTTGTACAATAAATTTGATCACAACTGCATTACCGTGTTTTAGCATTTCTCCAGCTACAGTAAAACCCGCTTTATTTCAAGTGCCTTGGGACTTGAAATTATCCGAGTGCTCGGTTAATTTCAAGTTTTGCCCTAATCTAACACAAATTTGAAATTAACCGAGCAAAGTTGAAATTAACCAAGCAAGACGGGGGAGAAAAGAACTTTTTTTATAGTATGGATATTTTCACATTGATTTATGTGTTTAGAAAGTCACTGTGTACACTTGGTATCTTTTATATATTTTACCAGAAATACAAACTGTTCTACTTTGGGCTAAATGGTGTTTGAACCTTCATCTCATATAACCGCTAAGGTCTATACTGTATTTGAAAAAATTGCGGATGGACGGACGGATTTGGTGTGTGTGTGTGGTGGTGTGTGCGTGTGCGTGTGCAGGCGTGCATGTGTTAGTTAGATAAAGTGTACATTACTTTTTCTTCCTGTTGCCCAAGGGCGATAATTTTATGTAGGTGGCGCTTTCACGTGAGAACCTCTGTTCACTTGAGAGAGAGAGAGAGAGAGAGAGAGAGAGAGAGAGAGAGAGAGAGAGAGGAGGTGAGAGAGAGAGACAGAGAGAGAGAGAAAGAGAGAGAGAGAGAGGGAGAGAGAGCAGAGAGAGTGAGAGAGAGAGAGAAAGAGAGAGAGAGAGAGAGAGAGGGAGAGAGAGACACAGAGAGAGAAAGACACAGAGATAGAGACAGAGAGAGACAGAGAGAGGGAGAGATGGGAGAGGAGAGAGATAGAGAGAGAGACAGAGAGAGAGGAGGGAGGGGGAGACACAGAGATAGAGAAGGAGGGAGAGAGAGGGACACACAGAGAGACAGACAGAGAGAGACAGAGAGAAGGAGGGAGAGAGAGAGAAGAAGGAGAGAGAGAGGAGGGAGAGAGAGAAAGGAGGGAGAGAGAGAGAGAGAGAGAGAGAGTGAGGGAGGGAGAGAGACAGAGAGATAGAGAGAGAGGAAGGAGAGAGAGAGAGCGAGAGAGAGAGAGAGACATAGAGTGAGAGAAAGAGAGGGAGAGAGACAGAGAGAGAGGGAGAGAAGGAGGGAGAGAGAGAGACAGAGAGAGAGAAGGATGGAGAGTGAGAGAGAGACAGTGCCTCCACGCACTGAATTAATTCTATTTTCCTTTTTAAAGTAAGTGTAGCATGCTTCACTTTCTTGTCCGCCATCTTACTCTATTATGAGCATCTCCCGGTGATAGCCAAAAAACTGTGGTGATCTGATCAACACTCACTTTTTATTTCTCCTGCTCCCTCAGACCAGGGTTCAAACAAAGGTTAAAGCTACACGCATGCGCACGCACGCACACGCGCACACACACACACACACACACACACACACACACACACACACACACACACACACACACACACACACACAAGGTGATCTGATTGACACTTCCTCTCACCGAGTCAAAGCCAGACGACACACAGTGACATACGGATACACCACGGTTCCCATAATCACGATTCCCATAATCCTTTGTTCTCAACAAAATACCGCGAGATCTCCCTTCCCGGAATTGCTCCCGTAAAAAATCACGGTTCCCATAACCATTTCTTACTCTTTCTATCACGGTTCCCATTATTCAAGGACTGATGAGGTGTTCACCGAATGCTGTTGTCTATTTGTTGTCGCTTCAGCTACCAATGATGAACCTGATGAACCTGAACTGTTTTGCTCCCAGGCAGTTTATAGCGACTATCGTTTGCATAATAAAACTTTCTGAAGATGAGTACAGTTACCATTCTTGGGCTATCTCGATTGAGGGAGACTGCCATTGACCAAACTGTTGCTGGTGAAAATGGAGCTGAAGTTCGAGAAGAGCAAACGTGGTGGAAAATTATTATTTATCGACGGATTCAAGCTTCATTACAACAGAAAAGTTGGTGTAAAAGTGTATTGGCGATGTTCTCTCACCGGGTGCAAATCGACGTGCATGACATGAGAAGAAGAAGAGATTATCATAACCCCCCCCCCCCCAAACACACATGTATAATACACAACATACGCTGAGTTATACTATGTTATATGTTCAACCACAACCAGACAGATAACAATGCAGACAGAGAGAGAGAGAAGGGGGGACGAAAAATAAATTTGAACTTGTATCATATACTAAGAGGGGAGAGAAGTGACAGGATGGGGAGATAGGTGAACAGGTAGACAGACAGACCTATTGACCTATTGTGCCCAAGCGTAGAGATTTTAGACAAGCCTGAGAAAAAAAATTGAAGTAAAAGTGTGTTGACTTGAAATTAGGCGAGCAAAAAAAAAAGAATTTAGCCGATCTCCTCCTCTTGAAAAATGTGTTGACTTGAAATTAACCGAGCACTTGAAATTAACCGGGTTTCGCTTCAGTTGGGACTGAGATTTTACTTGAAATTAACCGATAATTGAAATTAACCGAATTGAAATTATCCGGGGTTTTGTAACAGATAGAAAGAAAGCCTCTGGCCGGGACCTTAGAATGACTTGAAATTATCCCGAAATTGAAAATAACCGAGTTGAAATAAAGCGGGGTTCACTGTATCTTGTCTGGACCTGCACTCTTACCTGTTTTCAAATGCTTAATATCTGCTAAAACTTCTTTTTTGGAGATAGGATCGTTAAACAAGGGAACAAACTCCTGTTGGTCTTCTAGTGAATCATCTACTTCATGCCCTACATCATTGTCTAAGTCGTTGAACACACCAAAGAAATGGTCGTGCCACTGCTGTAATGGAATAGTGTTATAAACAAATGCTTTTCTATTTACGGAACCTATTACGGACCATAAAGTCTTTGAATCATTGACCGACTCCATTAGTTTCTTTAATCTTTTCCCCTCAAATTCCCTTTCTTTAAGTTTTCTTATCGACATATTCTTTATGGGAAGCAGCGTATTCTATTCTTTTTGTAATCTTGTCTTTCATTGTTTTACAACGCTGATACCTTTTTAACAATCTTTTTACTTCTTTTTTCTTCCACTCGCATTCATCATCGAAATAATCGTTTGCTTTCTTACCTTTCCCTACTATCCTTACCATGCATGCGGCAGCTGAGCATAAAGCACTAGTAAACTGACCTAAACTATCATTAACACTATGCTCTAACAATCCAAAAGCTACTGTCCTCACCATGCATGCGGCAGCTGAGCATAAAGCACAAGTAAACTGACCTAAACTATCATTAACACTATGCTCTAACAGTCCAAAAGCTACTGTCCCTACCATGCATGCGGCAGCTGAGCATAAAGCACTAGTAAACTGACCTAAACTATCATTAACACTATGCTCTAACAATCCAAAAGCTACTGTCCTTACCATGCATGCGGCAGCTGAGCATAAAGCACCAGTAAACTGACCTAAACTATCATTAACACTATGCTCTAACAATCCAAAAGCTTTCTGCAAACTATTTTGAAAATCTTCACTATCAAGCTCTTGTTTGTAAGCATCTAAATTTTCTTCCGACCAGACAATTCTTTTTTCGGCTACTTGCTTTGGTTGACTGTTATTGAGACCGTCATAGCTAGTTTTCCACGTCAGTTTGACAGGTAGGTGCCAAGAAAAAATACAATCTCCGACATTCAAATCGCAATGTGACAACATATTAAAAGGAACAAGAAATTAGTCAATGACGCTAGAACCATTGGGAGACAGAAAAGTACATTCACCGTTTTTGTCGCTCCTTCAGAAGCAACATAGCATGCTAACAAAATGACATCTCTATCCAATCCAAAAACAATTTTATTTAGCCCTATTTTCATAGTGTAGTGGTGTGCTTATAATAATGGGTAGGCCACTCAACTTGCTTTACCTTTGCTGAGAGGAGTTGCTGAGAGGAGTTATTGCCGTTTGTTGTGACGTCAATATTGTCTGTTTATGAATGAATGCGTCTAACAGATAAAAGAATAGAGATAGCTCTGGAAACAACTTATAGATAAGAGGTAAAGTTTTTAAATTATAATATAGTTTAGTTTTAGTTGTTCAAATCGTATTGTTTGGAATGCTTTCTGGCAGGGACGAAACAGTTCATACTATTTATGATCTAGATCTAGGCATGTTTTGGATGTCTAGGCAACGATAGCCATGTATTGCATGATAATGTTTTGTAACAACGATATGTTGCATGCTAGAATATTGTACTTGTAGATCTAGTTGTTGTTACACACTTCGTTGTCTTGGAAATTTTGGGGCATGGTAGCAATGTGTTGGTACTAGTATCTATGTAGGTTCATGGAGATCAATAAAATGTTGTAGTTGTTGCTATACATTTCCAAGACAACAAGAGACAGGCTTTTATATAAGCTCATGCATGAAAAAGTTGTGTTTTTGTTGTTGAGACGAGACGAATTATAATGCTGAACTGATATGACGCTTGTCTGCAGACTATGAAAGAAGGAGAGCATCTTTTCTGCCTCGTTTCTGTCTTTGTCTTTTCTACCTTTTCTCTTAGGGCACGGTGCCAAACACACAAGATACAATTGAACTATGCATAGTCTGAGCACACCGTGACGTGTCAGGATTTGGGCTCGACCTAAGATTCGATTAAATTAAGTAAGAACGAATCTCATTGCATTGGTAGACTAGCCCAGCCAAATCCTGACACTCTTATTTCCTTCTCTTTCCGACTCTTGATGTAGCAGATCCTCGATCTCTTCCTCTTCCCTCCTCCTCCCTTTTTCAATAGCAACAGCGTTATTACAATCCAAGCGCACTTCTTTCACCCACTTTTCCAAACTCTTTCTCACACGCCTTCCGAAATAGGACAACTTTTTAGCAAGCGAAATAGGACAACTTTTTAACAGGCGCGTGAAACTTTAAATAGTCTACAAAAATATTATCATAGACGAAAAAATAATCGAAAAAAGTTTCTGTAAGACAAACAAAATCGAATTTGTTAATATAATTAATGAAAGAAACGTCTTTTAATTTGCTGAATAACCCTTCAACATTATAGTTAAGAAAAGTCCACTGATTAGGGAGGTCGCGCCTGGCCTATGGTTTCTTAGAGACATTTGATCTCAAGCTCCTGTCGTTTACACCTTTATTCCCACTCACACCCTCACTCTCACGCTTTCCTCTGCCCGCACTGAATTTGTTCCACTACTACTGCCCTGATTGGCCTGGTTTCCGAGGTAGTTTTTCATGCCCATTTGTTTGGTCAATGCTTTGGGTCGCTGGCTAACACCAGCGAGAAGTGATCCGTTTTCACCTGTGTCTCCACTGCATTCAGGAGGAGTGACGCTCGTGTTGGGGGGCGGGAGAGGGGAGGACGAAGCGCCCTCACCCCCTTCCCTACTCCCAGCTGGCGTGTCGTCTGGTACAGTTGCTAGAGGGGAGGACAAAGCGCCCTCACCCCCTTCCTCACTCCCACTCCAAGCTGGCGTGTCGTCTGCTACAGTTGACTCGTCTCCCTCTTTATCTGCACACACGCTTTCTGCACAAGAGTAGGCTTGTTGCGTTAGCCTAGCCACAGTGTGTGTGGTGTTGTCTGTCAGTTTCTCTGTCCTGTCATCAGTCTGTCTATAATCAGTGTCACTGTTTCCTGGTCGATTGTCAAACTGTCTGACAGTCTGTCAGTAATCAGTCCCTCTGTTTAGTTGATTGTCAAACTCTCTGTCAGTCTGTCTGTAATCAGTCCCTCTGTTTAGTTGATTGTCAAACTGTCTGTCAGTCTGTCCGTAATCAGTCCCTCTGTTTAGTTGATTGTCAAACTGTCTGTCAGTCTGTCTGTAATCAGTCCATCTGTTTCGATGATTGTCAAACTGTCTGTCAGTCTGTCTGTACTCAGTCCCTCTGTTTAGTTGATTGTCAAACTGTCTGTCAGTCTGTCTGTAATCAGTCCATCTGTTTCGATGATTGTCAAACTGTCTGTCAGTCTGTCTGTACTCAGTCCCTCTGTTTAGTTGATTGTCAAACTGTCTGTCAGTCTGTCTGTAATCAGTCCCTCTGTTTAGTTGATTGTCAAACTGTCTGTCAGTCTGTCTGTAATCAGTCCCTCTGTTTCCTGGTCGATTGTCAAACTGTCTGTCAGTTGTCCTGTCATCAGTCTGTCTGCAATCAGTCCCTCTGTTTAGTCGAATGTCAAACTGTCTGTCACAGATCACTAGACGGCCCCTTTGGAAGATTGCTCTTTTACCCTGTCTCCACGCGTCACTCATGATCTGGGCCTGGGCCTTTGTTTTATCGTTCGACAGTCTGATGCCTTTGTCCCGTAACTGTCGTCTAAGTTGTTGGTCAGGTCGTTCCTGTCCTGTCCTGTGTGCTCGTATAATGTCATCTTCAGACAGGTTCTCTGAACTTGTCGCACTGAAACTATCAGTCAACGTGCATTCAAAAAAGTGTCTGCAGAGACAGAGAGAGAGAGAGAAAGAGAGAGAGAGAGAGAGAGAGAGAGAGAGAGAAAACACAAACACAGAGAAAATGTATGCACATATGTGTAGGTGCATTAAGTGTCTCTATGTCTATATGTGTGCATGTCTATCTGCTGGTATGTATTAATTTTGTGTGTGTGTATTATCATTTATTAGCGGATATATACCGATATGTATCAACAGAAAAGCAAAAAAAGAAACAGGCTCAGATCTGCAGCGAAAGGAAAAACTTTCTGCATCCATTTTTCACAACAGTGGTCGCAGCACACAAACTGTAACACGCATTCTTGCGCAAAGAATATAGTTCAACAAAATATAAAATTTTAACACAAATGTACTTCATAAGATGTGGTAACAAAACGTAACCTTTAAAGATAAACACAAACAGAAGCAACGAACTGAAACACTAACGACAATTGCTGTTATTTTAACTTGTAAACACCAACAATAAAACGTACACAATTAACGAGAGCGAGTCAATTTCAACACACCGTGAAAAAGAGGGGAGTCAGCTTTGACAAGAACGATCACAGGCCCCGAAAACACGCTTCTTTTTTCTTTCTTTTTTAACGGAGGTGCAGTAGCTCTTCGCACAGGTTCAGTCGGCTCATTTTTATTTCCGGACTGAAGATGAATTCGAGCTGTTTTTGCGACAGTACTGCGTCTACATTATCAACATGGACTCTCCCTGTGCCAAAATTGCATAGCTCGAATCGTCTGCTAGGCACATGGCAACGGTCATGGAGTTGAGTAGCCTAGGCCTAGATCCACGGCTAGACAGAATGGCTTGTGTAGATCTGTGACAGCTGGCACTGTTGATTCAGTCGAACCATGAATCTTCGTTGTGTACCAGCATTAAATGTTGTCGTCAGCGCTGAATGAATCCTAGCTTGTCAACTTCTGGGTTTGGTAAGAACAGCTCGCGTTGGTGACAAGACAGTAATGATATGTCAAGATAAATAACTGTGACGTCAAGTTTCTAATAGCAACGGTGTATTCTTACACCTTTTCTCACGCGCGTTTACACTAAGCCTATGGGTTAATATACGCAAATGATATGTCAAGATATTGTTTTATATCCCACGCTTGGCAGGCTTCTTTCACTCTCTTGGAGATCAGTATATGAGCGTTTTTCAAAAAAGGCCGAAAAAATGTGTCTTAACAAATTGAAAAAATCTGGGAGAGGTTATTGACAGCAAATTTGTAGTTTTGCTACAAATTAATGAAGAATTTTATATGTTACCTGTAAATTGCACATAAAAATAAGTTTCTATTTCTTAATTTTCACACAAAAATTACGCACTCTGAACACAAGGGGTGCCCAAAAATGCGTGTCTTTTGATATGCACTGAAATTTTGAAGACATCTCAGCAAGTAAAGTGAAAGTATTTGATGCCAAAATAATTTGAAACATAATGTAATTAACTTGTACATCGGAAAATTGATGAGTATGCCTTTGAGAAAAAAAAGTCTGCATTTTGACGGCACTTTGAAGCACCAAATTTCAATGTCCGTCAGAATTATGTCACTATCGTTACGAAGACACGTTTTCCTCAATAGCTAATGACTAGTCTATTTTTCAAAGTTAAGACTTTGCAAAGATTTACATCACTTCTCCTCTCAACGACTGAATGTGAAACTGGAACGCTTAGCAACGTCTGTTGAGCATTTTAGGTCCGTTTTTCTGATCGAGTAAGTAGCGACGATGGTATTTGTGCCAGTCTTGACACAGAGTTACGTCCCTTTGTTTAAATTTAAGCTAATAAAAAAATAATAAACTTTTCGAGTTTGCAAACGGGCCAATATGGAAAAAAAGAAGAATTTTTTCTTGTTGCTGCATTATTTCTACCATAAAAGAAGTCGTGACGGGTGTACAGAGGATTCAGCTTCCTCGCTTTCAAGCTGAAAATTTCATCTTTCAGACAGATCACTGATCGGCGGTGCGGAGTTTACCGAGTTGAAAAGCGTTGACAGAATCAGTTGTCCGCTCGCTATTTAAGCCCACCCCACGCTAATTAACAGTGGCGGACACAAGATGAAGCCTTCTAGTGATGTTCTCAAAGGTTTTAAAAAACATCTACCGTGCCATTTTTGTCCTACATCCACCCCGGTAAGCCTACCGTCGGTACCGATTTGGCGACATTTTGCCTCGTTTTCTTACAAAAGGAGTGGCTTCCCTTGCGAAGTGAAAACGATCGTCAAATGCTGAATCTAACAATGCTTTGCTCCAAACCACTAACTTTATTAGGAAATCACTAACGTTTGATTCGATGCGATTAATTTAAGCTTACGATGTTGCGCACAATATTTTTTGTGTGGTTTTAAACTTTTTGAAAATCATTGTGGAACAAAAATGTCTGCTACTGCGCGAGTCTGTCTCGCGAGATGACGTCATGGAAAGACGCTATTACTAAAGCGAAAATAGTTTCTGTTCCGATTCAAATACCAGTATTATGAAAACCCAAATATTTGAGAGTGTTTTTTCTCATAAAAACACATACATAGTTTATACAGCCAGCACTCGTTTTTTTTAATGTTTATTTTTCTGTAAATTAATTGAGTTTAGTTGGAACATTCAATCATCTTTATTCTTGGAAGGAATTTGCAACAAAAATGTCTCTTCAGCCTTGTATCGGCATTGTATGGAGAAATAGACCAATGTTTCGATAAATGATGCCAGTTATTGACAGAAAACGCATTTTCCCAGCAAGTTAACTATTTTTATCTCATCTCATAGCAATTACTCTGAGAATTGCTTACATTTTTTCTTGTATGGCAACATACCTAGAGTAAGGCACTTTTCTTTAAAATGTCACTATCGTTACGCTAATTTCTATGCTAAAACCGATTCAGATAAAAACGTGAATAGCTCCAAAGGAACGGTTCTCAGGATTACTTTCAATTTAGATCTTAAGCATTTTTGACTTGTCTACCCTACACAGAGAAATCATTTTTTTTAATGCATTTTGTCACTATCGTTACGGTTACTCTGGTTGCGATCCGCCATAGGCGGAAGTTGCTGACGAGTGTAGGTGACATTCTAGGGTACAAAATTCTTTCACTGACCTACAATGCCCCGCGGGACTATATTCCATTGTCACAGAATTTTGGTAGAAATCGAAAATAATGTAATTTTACTATTATTAACCTCCAACTAGGGTACAATAAAGAGCATTAGACTTTTTAAAAATGAACTATTTTCTTCCCTGAAAAGGGAGATAAAAGTAAATTTTCTCAAAACAGTAAGCGCCCCTGTGTTTAGGTGTAGATCTATTCATTAAATTCATTCGATTGTAGATTGTTGCATTTTGTTTTCTTTGATCACTGTAATAGATTTAAATCACAAATGAAACTGTTCGAACTGTACGGCAAACATTACAATTTATGCACTATTTGTATTTCAACCGTCAGAAAACATTATCTTATTAGTGCATCTTCCACTGACCGTTCTATTTTTGTTGGAAGTATTCAAACGCAACCGGTTTTACTTTGCAGATCTATTCGCTTACTTTTCGTTTTGCTTCTAGATCTAATAGTCTACTTAGTAATATTATCCATTGCCTCTACTCAGCTCAGAATGCTTGACACGACACACATAAAACGTATCGATTAAATCGTGCAGTTAGTTGGTTAGAATGGTCTTAACTCCTACTACAGGTTATACAATATATCATAATAAAAGCTTTATTGTGATTGATTTTCAAGAATGATGAAAAGCAAGTTAAACCCCAGTGTGGGTGATTACACGGAGAGGGAATTTGTAATTGCTTTTGGTGATGCAGCTTTAGAGATTTGTTGGCTTTTGGATATTATTATCAACATTAACACTTTACAATCCCTCTTGGCTAGAAGATTGGAGGCAGGACCAACCATTTGGGCAAGAAATCTCCACAAAATCAATTCCAGTTCTACCGATCAGAACAGACTCCTTTGCTGTGTGGACATAGGCCTA
>JAGGCT020000090.1:32547-47547 GCA_017654935.2 Phymorhynchus buccinoides
AGACTTCCACGTTCAGACAGTAGGCCTAGTGCACTAAGTTAGTAGGGGAAAACATCCCCTGTACCCAGGTTCGAATTCGAGTTTACTTGACACGTTAAAGGCAACACGCAGCTACCACTGTGCCACTCTATCACTCAATAGTGACACAGAAACCCGAAAGAGCGCGATAACTTAACTCTTACAACTTGACATCAGTGAGCCTTGTAAGGCATACAAAAAAAGTAGCGGATACAAGAGAGGCATAACGAACAAACTGAAGCGTAAAACATAAAGCATTTGATAAACATAGAGACATAGTAATCGTATAAACAGAAAGACAGATTAGAAAGTGGTAATAAAAACAAACTCACGTGGCATATAACTTATATGAATTGATTTCCTCTATCTCATTATCTCTCTTATCATCTATTCTCATCTTTTCACCCAGAGTATCATCTCTCTTTCATCCTCATGCCCAGTTACCCTCAAGCCCTTATACAATTTTTTAAATTTACATAATACCTCATTTTAACATTTTTTATATTTTTTTATTTTTATTTAATTTATTATTCTTTCTCGTGTCTATTAACCATCTCTACTCTCACTTCTACCTCATCTCATATCACGTCTCCTCCTTCTCTTTCATTTTACTCCTAAACATAAACTCAATTATCTCACAACACGATACAAACAACCGACACGAGACAAGATTACACATACATAGAAGACAAGACCCAAAACTATGTTAAAAGCTAACAACCACACAGACACATTAACCGACACGACACACAAAACACAGATACTTTTAAAATACAATTTTAATTATACCAGCACGCACACCGCATACGCACTAGCATCAAATCCGGCACGCACACACTAAACACACCAGAAGAGCCCGATAAATCATCAATATACACACACATTACAACACACGCATCAACGCACACGCACTACGCACACACCACACATTACACACATCACAACACCTGTCGTCATCTGTGTATGGTGTGATTTGTGTGTTTGTGTGTGTCTGTCTGTCCTGTCAGCTCTCTATCGACTGGACTGTCCCGATTGTTGCAACTCTGTCTTTTTCCCGAAACATACATGCACATTTATGCAGTAACAACAGACAGATAAATAAAACCATACAGACAAACAGATAGATAAATAACCAGAAGACAAACAGACAGATTAGAAACCGAGAGAGTTACAAACAAGGCTAGCCTCCTCCCCGGTGAACCCTCTCCCTTTTCGGCACAATTCTGTCTTCATTTGACACTAATCCTCCCCATTCAGTCAATAAACCGTGCGAACTGATATATATTTATATTTTTTATATTTTTGCCCCGAAAAGATCTTATCTGGTGTGAACTGAAAACCAGATGCCATAATTATTCATTGGGAAATGGGTGGGACCCTGCTGTGTCGCAAACTCTAATAACCATACAGTGGTGGCAGTACGATTATACGGTGTATTAGTTTCTTTCCATGCCTGATAGTTATTAAATGAGAGAGAGAGAGAGTGAGAGAGAGGAGAGATGAGAGAGGAGAGAGAGGAGAGAGAGACTAGATGAAGAGAAGAGTGAGAGAGAGAACAAGATCATGAGTCTTGAGTCTAAAGACTTTTTTTAAATTTTTTTTTATTGAACATTTTTTTTTTTGTTTCACATTTGGCAATTTGCATAAATCATAATCACAATAAGATAAACACATAACTGAAAAATCGAAACATAAGTCAGTCTGTTAATCCTCATTCTAATGTTTTCTTTTCTTATATCTATATTATCATATACTTTTGGATCATATATTAAAAATAAACTAAATAAGAAAAGCATACATAAAGCATATCAACACAATTGCACTAATTTTTACATACTATACAGACAGAGAGCAGAGAGAGAAGAGAGAGGAGAGAGAGGAGAGATAGAGAGGAGAGAGATGAGAGAGAGAGAGAGATGAGAGAGAGAGAGAGAGAGAGAGAGAAGATACACTGATTGCACACACATCTTAGTTCATAATTTGTTAACATGTGGAGTGGAAAAAGACAATGGTTCAATGCTAATTTAAAGTAACTGTGGACTTCTTTAACAAAATTTACTGGCCTATTTCAATTTATTGAATGCGGGAAACAAATAATGAAAAACCGAAGAATGCAACGAGGGTCCGACATCACATAACCAAAGGTTTGTATGGGAACCCAGTTTTTGTCTAAAACATAACATATTTTTCTCATTAACTAAATGATCTTATTCCTCTATCAGTATCTTTATTTTTACCATTGCACAAATAAGAGTTTGGAACACTAAGTTGGGTTTTATACATATTGCATTTACTTTTATATGAGCGTTTTTTCAACAAAAGGCCGAATTACATGAACTCGCAAATGATTTACCGGGAAAAAGAAGTTTGTGAAATACTACACATTTTTACACTTCTTATAATTTAACAGACCCTGGAAATACCTTAAAAGTGTGGATTATGCCGTTTTTTAGACTGCTTCTTGCCGTTCGAGTTTTAACGAATTAATCCCCCAATATAGTAGTTTCGTTGCACAGTTTCTTTCTTTTTTGCTAAGGAAAGGACAGGTTGTTCATTATCGTTTTAAAATATATTTTATATTTAGGCAGTAGCAACACTGCTCTTTTAAATTACCAACTGCGTATTTAGTTCTTTGATGAAAACATGTCCGTTTTTTTCTAACAGAAATAACGAACTTTTTTGAAAAAAAAGGTGTTTATGCATGGGCATCAACACCATATGAAAAATGATGCGACGGCACTATTTTACAAGTAATTATTTTTACATGGTAATCAGTGACAAAGATGAAGTCAATCCAAACATAGAACGCATGACCTTGTAGAGTGTTTTTTGTGGCAGAAATATATATTTAGTTTCGTTGCATCGTGACATTCTATTCTGCTTCACTGTGACGCTTATTCGCGTCAAGAATATTAGCGAGTAAGGCGAAAACATCTCAGATGGTAACAATTAGGAAACTTCCTTTTGCCGTTTTTACTTAATTTTATATATATCACAAATCGTTTTTCAAACGTTTTACCTATGAAACAGATCTAAATGGTCATAATACTAACGCATGTGGCAGTACCAATCTACATGTTTTACATCTGACGTTCTATCGACATACTATTCAAGACGGGCGTTTGACTTTTTTTTGCGGCTCAGGGTCATAGCGTACACTCCTTTTTAATTTGTCTTTCTTTTGCTTTCTTTCCTTATGAGGAAATGGGTTGTAATATGCCCAGCGTGCGTGCTGAGTAGAGAGAGAGAGAGAGAGAGAGAGAGAGAGAGAGCGAGAGAGAGAGAGAGAGAGAGAGAGAGAGGAGAGAGGAGGGGAGGGAGGGGGCAGCGAATGTGAGTGGTAGTTGAGCGTTCTCTCTCTCTCTCTCCTCTCTCTCTCTCTCTCTCTCACATCACGTGGATGGAATATGTGTGTGTGTGTATAATACATACTGTGTGTGTGTGTGTGTGTGTGTGTGTTGGTGTGTGTGTGCATGTGTAGGTGTGTGTGTGTGTGTGGTTCACGTAAAGCTTGTTACTTCCATCATCCTATCTCGTATTGACTACTGTAATGCTCCTCCTTTCTGCCTATCAGTCTCTTCTCTATCTTGTCACCAGCGTATTCAAAACACAGCTGCTCGTCTTGTCCTAAGGAAGAAAAACTTCGATCATGTTAGCCCTCTTATGCGTTCTTTGCACTGGCTTCCTGTCGCAGACAGTATTGAGTATTGATTAAACACACTTGTGCTATAAATATATCAATAAAGCTGTCCATACTTACCTCTGCGACAATAAATTTCCACCTACACGCCAGCGATCGCACTTTACGTTCCGTTTCTGACCCTCTTTCTCTCCAGATTCCTAGTAGGTATAAGCTTTCAACTTTTGGTCGGCGCTCTTTTGCTGTCTCAGACCGACATCTCGATCGGGAACGTACTTCACTTCTCTAAGAAACGTAATGGGCATGTTTTGAATGTCGGTCATTCCTCTTTCCCTCCGTCAGCGACCGACCCTCTCTGCTTTCAAAGCTAACCTCAAAATCCACCTGTTCCCCACGTCATTAAAGCTCCTCTCTCTTTATATTCTCTCTCTTGCCATTAGGTCTGCTTCTGGTTTATTCCATTTATGTTATCCGTGTGTCAGTGTCCGCTTTGTATTGCGTCAGTTTTTGTTTGAATGCGCTATGAAATGCTAACGTGTATGTGCGCTTTGGGGGGGGGGGGGAAAAAGATGATTTATAATATCAAAGATTCAATGTTGCCGGAGACGGCGTCGTATAATACACTGTCATGTTGTTGTTGTTGTGTGTGACAGTGTGATAAAATCGCATGTCAGCTATGTGTGTGTGCGCTACGGAACATCAGGGCCTAACGGGATTGTGTTATGGTGTATGGCGCGCAATGCGCGCACGTGTGTGTTGTGTGTTTGTGTGTGTGTGATGTGTGTGTGTGGTGCTTTGAGTCACTATAAAACACTAGAATTCTTAACCTGCCGCCGCCTAACTCTGAATAGCTAATCTGCCGCCTCGGAGACAACCGACTTGGCACGTATTAGCAGATATGTTCTTGTTGGAGGTCCTTATCAGCTCAGCTTCTTCCGTGGCCTCTTCTCGTGACACACACTTGCTGAATTTGGTCGACTACTGCATGTGAACATTACTGGGTTTCATTCTTCTGCCACAGTTTATCGCTGCTTTTCCTTGCCACATGCTAGCCGTTTATTTCCGTTGATTTTTGCAACCATGCTCATTCAAACTGATCACTTTTCAGACAATCAATCAATCAGTCATTCAATCAATCACATTTATTGTCCTCGTTGAACATAGGACAGGTTTTGTTACCTTTGCTGTTGGAAAAATTATTAGTCCAACACTCGACTCACACTTAGGCCTATGTCGTTTCGTCATTGCCATTATTGAAAATGCATTGAAGGCAATAGCATGGTAATATAGCTTATGATGTCAGCCACCCTCTTCCAGTTTTCTTTTACAATTTAAAAAACAGAAACTTCGATTGCTGTGGTATGGTATTTTCCTCATGTGCCGAAATGGCACATATATTATAGTAGGGTCTACTATTATTTCCTCAATATTATTTTCTTATTACCAAAAAGTACGTTTGGCATTTTAATTTTATTTTATGTTAAGTGTTCTTATCATATTTTTTCCTTTTGCTTTTTTATCTAATAGATACATTGGTGAAAAGATTTCTAACTATAAACTACTGAATCTGAACTGTATTCCCACAAACCACTGGTCCCACACTTTAGTTTTCTATCCACGGTGATACTAGTCCCACATATCCCACATAACCCTTTATTAACTTTTTTAAAAAATCTATTCCAACAGTGTCTTTCCTGTTCTCTTCTGCTGTGAACACAGTACAAACGCATGTGCCTGCGAGCACGCGCACACACAAGCACACATACGCGACGCACACACACTCACCAGCGCACGCTTCACTACACAGACGCACACTACACACATCACACACACGTAAACACACACACAGTACTCAGGATCCCAGTGGCTGACGATCAGTAATGATTCTGTAACTGTCTCTTCAGGCTGGGTTGAAGTGGAAGCTTGCATAGCAGTTCGCCCGTGGTTGCTTTAGCCAGGCCAAGAAATCCGTTCCAGCCAGGATGTTTTCAGTACCGTGTCAGTTTTGTTCAACAATTCAGTGGTGGCAGGGGAGGAGGGGGAGTGGAGGAGTGGGTGGGGGTGGTGCAGACCACCAACCTACACACAAGCTACAACTTCCCATTACCGAAACCAAAGACATCAACATGAAGTTTTTGTTCAGCAAGGAGGGGGGTGGTGGGGGGGGGATGAGTGTGTGTGTGAAAGCGCACACAAGCGTTTTACAGCCTATCTTTCCGTCATACACACCTAACGCGGACCCCGAAGAACCCTGGACCACCGCCCCTGGAATCGTTATCATATTGAAATTCGTAAGGGGGTTCGTGTTGTGGTGTGTGTTGTGTGTGTGTGGGGGGGGGGGGGGGGGGGGGCAGGGGGGTGGGGGGGAAGTCCGCAGGAGTTCAGGGATCTGTATAGGTCCTGGGTTAATGTGTAGTGGCCCAGTGGGAGCCCAGGGGGCAAAGACGGTCCCCAGCAATTGTGCAATTTAGAGATCATTAAAGCAAACATTGAGTCATTTTACCCTTGTAGAAGATACATGGTTAGGGAAAAGGGGGGGTTCCTGAAACACTGGAACCCCCCCGTCAGATCCGCCCTTTCGCATTACACACAACACATACGCGCGCAACAACACACACACGACACACACACACAAAACAACACACACACAACACACACTCGCACTCACACACACACACACGACACCACACACACACACACACACACACTCGGTATAGATCTAGGCATGTAGGAATACAGGCAGGCCTATTAATATCATGTGGCTTGTCCCCATACATTCACCTCCGTTCGTGATTAAGAAGAACAACAACAAATAAGAAGTAGACTAGAACACTGCTGGGTGAAATAATTCCCATGATTTGGCTGTGTTAAATTGTTTTCACGGCACCTGTGTGTAGTAGATGATGATACATTCATTCTTTTGATAGCAATGAAAAATGACCATCTCTTCTACTAGCAGTTTATTTCCACAGGGGGCGACAGATTTTTTATAAGTTTACGTCACGAAAACAGTCTGGTATGACGTCATTTTCCAGTGCACAACTGACAGCAACTGATATTGAACTTTTCACAATCTATTCTCAAAGTTAGGAGTTGACCAGAAGAGAAGCGGACACACCCGTCAGCAACTTCCGCCTATGGCGGATCGTAGCGAGAGTGACCGTAACGATAGTGACAAAATGCATTAAAAATTGTTATTTCTCTTTGTAGGGTAGACAAGTGAAAAATGTTTAGATCTAAATTGAAAGTAATCCTGAGGACCGTTCCTCTGAATCTATTCACGTTTTTATCTGAATCGTTTTTAGCATGGAAATTAGCGTAACGATAGTGACATTTTAAAGAAAAGTGCCTTACTCGGATCAGAAAAACGGACCTAAAATGCTCAACAGACGTTGCTATGCGTTCCAGTTTCACATTCAGTCGTTGAGAGGAGAAGTGATGTAAATCTTTGTAAAGTCTTAACATTGAAAAATAGACTAGTCATTAGCTATTGAGGAAAACGTGTCTTCGTAACGATAGTGACATAATTCTGACGGACATTGAAATTTGGTGCTTCAAAGTGCCGTCAAAATGCAGAACATTTTTTCTCAAAGGCATATACTCATCAATTTTCCGACGTACACGTTAATTACATTATTTTTCATATTATTTTGGCATCAACTACTTTCACTTTGCTTGCTGAGATGTCTTCATAATTTCAGTGCACATCAAAAGACAGGCATTTTGGGGCACCCCTTGTGTTCAGAGTGCGTAATTTTTGTGTGAAATGAAGAAATAGAAACTTATTTTTGTGTGCAATTTACAGGTAACATATCAAATTCTTCATTAATTTGCAGCAACTACAAATTTGCTGTCAATAACCTCTCCCAGATTTTTTTCATTTGTTAAGACACATTTTTCGGCCTTTTTTTAAAAACGCTCATATATGAACATTTTCGCATACAAAATGATCCAGTCAAGACCTTCATCAGTGTGTATGTTTTATTTTGTACCAAACAAAATAAGCTCTTTATTAAATTTGAAATCTTGACAATGTTGGCAATTCATATTTAAAAATTGCTGTAAGTTAACCCCAAACTGTTGAACAATATTGCAATCATATATCATATGGGGTATTGTCTGTTCAGTATTTTGACAAAAGTTACAGAGGGGCGAGTCTGTTATTTCGCAGATGCAGAGATATTTTTCTGTAGGGAGAAATCGGTGTAGAAGTCTGATTTGAAACAATCGTAATTGTATGTCATCAGTAATTTTGTAGGGATGGGAGAATATTTTAGTCCAATTTAATTTTTCGTATAAGTTGTTCCATTTTGAGATTGCAGTAGGGGTAGCGTTATTTTCATTTAGTTTAACTTGAACAAATTTATTTCCCTTTTTAATACAAAAACAAATTTTATTGTCAAACAGCTTATACATCGGCGTTAAATTTACATTAAGCTTTTGACAGTAGTGTTTTACAGCATTCAATATACCTTCATAAGTTAGAAAGTCAATTCTAACGTCTGGGTATCTTAACAAGAAGTTGCGGTAGTTTAAAAAGTGACCAGTCTCGTCAACTAGTTGATATATTCCATTATTGTACCATTCTCTTACATAAAGTACAGCATTAGCTCTTTATATGTTTGGATTATAGTGAATATATTCTGCCATAAATTCGTGTATATCAGTTGCTTGATATTTCAAAAATAGATTTTTATAATGCTTCAGGACATCTCTCCAGAAGGGATTGTCAGTATTTAGCATAAGATAGTTTGCATATTCTGCACCAAGGTTTTCAATTTTCTGTAAATCTGGATACATGTTAATTGTAAATTCTCTCAAATGTGATTCAGTTAATAGTCTTCTTAACCAACTTAATTTCATAGAAGATAAAAATGTTTGGATATTTATCATTCTCAGTCCTCCCTCTTTATATTGTTTTAGTTACTATCAGCTTTTTTTATTTTACTTTGTTTCTTGTTCCATAAGAATGCAAAAAACTCTTATCCAATTCATAAAGAAACTTTTCGGAAGGATCTGGAAGATTTATTAACAAATGTATGATTTTCGAAAGAACAAGAGTTTTCAACACAGTAATCCTTCCGAAAGGTGATAATTGTCGCTTATTCCAATAATTAATTATTTTTCTCATTTCTAGGAGCTTATTTTCAAAGTTTATATTCACAATATTATCAATATCTGTTGAAAATTTTATTCCCAAAATACTAAATTCGCCTGGTTCCCACACGAAGTTTTGGTCTCTCATGTATCTAATATTACATTTTTTTCTACTTCCTATCCAAACTACCTTAGTTTTTTTCAAAATTAATCTTTAGGCCAGAAATTTCTGCAAATTCGTTTAAAATAGATATTGCTTCCAGAAAGGATATTTCACTACCATCTAACACAGTGCACAGTGTCATCAGCAAATTGTGATAGTAAATATTCTTTACCTTTTATTTTAATACCTTTTATGTTGACATTTTTTCGAATCATTAATGAAAGAATTTCAGCACATAGCAAATACAAATACGGTGAAAATGGATCCCCTTGTCTCACTCCTCTTTTGATGGAAAACCAAGGAGTGTATTGTCCATTTACAGAAACAGACTTTGTAATGTTACAATAAAACGTTTGGACCCATCGAATTAAATCAGGCCCAAAATTTAAAATAATTGTAGACATGTTTGCAGAAAAGACCATGACACACTATCAAAGGCCTTCTCAAAGTCTACTAGCAAAAACATTCCAGGTATGTTATTTTTCTCAGCATATAATAATGTATCATACAGTAATCTAATATTATCACCAATATATCGACCCTTTAAAAAACCTTTCTGATTTTCATGAATGTTATCTGGCAAAACGCATTTCACTCTGCTTGCAATGCATGCAGAAGCAATTTTGTACGGAGTGTTCAAAAGAGAAATAGGACGCCAATTTGTTACATATCGTTTAGGTTTGCCTTCTTTCGGTATGCATGTGATGATTCCCTGTCTCTGTGAGACAGACAAATCACCTGCATGGAAGCCCTCGTTAACGGAACGCACAAGAAAAGCACCCAGATCCACAAAGAAATTTTTGAAAAATTCTGCCGTAAACCCATCAGGGCCCGGGCTTTTTCCATTTTTCATATGCTTTAACGCTGTTGCTGCTTCAGTGTATGTGGTTTCTCCTTCAATACTTCTACTGTCATCGTCAGATAGAACTGGAGCTTCAGGAAATGTACCCGAAATTTTTATATCTGTTACATCTCTGTAGCTGTATAATTGCTCGTAGTAATATTTAATTTCGTTTAATATTTCTTTTTGATCTGTAATAATATTACCATCGCTCTTTTCTAAGAAAGGAATTGATTTATCAATAAAGTTTCTATTTTCCAAATTACAAAAATATTTACTAACTTTTTCACCTTCATCTAACTTTGGACCGTACGGCTATGCCCTGGATTCGCAATTCCCTTATTTCCTTAAGTTCGGTCTTTAACTGCTCTAAACTATGAATTTCATTTTCATGTATGTTATCCTCAAGATGTTTGAGTTTTTGTTCTAGATCACATTCTTTTTGAATATTCTGTTTCTTTTTAAATGTCGCATAAGATATAGTTTTTCCTCTAATCTTCAACAAAAGTCTAAAAAAAAAGTCTATCCTCAATCTGAAAAACTAGATCATCATTGGAAACATTGTCAATATTTTCAAAGTTATACACTGGTATAGCATATTGTTTCTTTGCTTCGTTAATTACTTGTTTTATTTCCTGTACATACTGTTTGTGTTTTTAGTAAACTATTATTAAATTTCCATACGGTATATCGCGTTTAAATTCATCTTTCTTTAGAACTAAAGTAACAACCGAGTGGTCAGATCTGTAGCCTGGTTCAACTAAAACATCTCTAACTTCGTGCAACAAATTTTCAGTGATAAGAAAATAATCTAGATTGCTTAATTGAATTGAATTTACGCCATGTATAAATGCGCCTGTCTGGGTACATTTCTCTTTGCACGTCAAAAAGGGCATGTTCTGTCATTAAGTTAGTAATCTTTCTTCGGGTCCTATGGCGATTTTCAGTGCTGGAATAGTTCCGTGTATCTAACTGTCTGTTTAAAACAAAATTCCAGTCCCCAACTATCACAATATTATCGTTATCAAACCTTTCTACAAGTTCACAAATTTTATCAAAAATTTCTGGGCTATCACCTCGGCTAGGTCCATACAATTTAATCAAAATAAATTTCTTCTTAAGAATTTCTATGTTCATCAAAATGTAACATCCTTCTGGGTCTTTCACAACGTCAAAAACTTTGTATTCAAAGTTATTATTAAACAATATCGCTACGCCATTCTTGTTACTTTCAGAACCACTTAGCCAAAGATCTAATGAAGTTTTCGCATTTTTCAAATAAGTGTGTCTCTTGTAAACAAATAATTTGAGCATCTTTTTTACGCAAAAATTCAAAAATGTCTTTTCTTTTTTCAAGGTTATTTAACCCATTACAATTATAAGAACATATTTTAAAGGAGTTGGCCGCACTAGTCATTTAAAGTTCTGAAATATAAAATCAAGCTGATATTTAATAAAGTTACGAGGAGACTTTCATTTACAAAATATGGGGATGAATTAAACCAATGCAATGTCAATATCATATAAACAAAATGTGTCAACGAAGTTAAATAATATGTGAAGAAGATCATAAGCATCTTAGACATGGACTGTCTATTGTTTAACTCCACTTCAAACACTTTCTCTACACTGAAATAACCTTGTCCACAAAACCCACAATTGAGCCATAAGCGAAAGTATGCCCCATACACACAAAAACAATAAACATACAAAGCACAAAAAAGAACAAACATGAACTTTATATTCACAACAGCTGTCCAGCTGACGGCCAAAACAACAATCTTTAAAGCAATAATTGACACACACACACACACACACACACACACAACACACAGACACACACACACACACACACACACACACACACACACACACACACACACACACCACACACACACACAACACACACATGCGCGCGCGATGAGAGAAACAGAGAGAGAGAGACAGACAGAGAGAGCTGGGGAAGGGGTGTGTCAAATAAAGCAAACAAATCGATGACCAGAGCCAATAGAAAACAGGCCAACAACTGGTAAAGACTTGCAAAGGACAGTAGCCATGTGTTGTATTTGCCAGCTGCCAGATGTATATTATTACGATAGTAAAAGTAGGCACATTACAAGCTTCAAGCTTGTTGTTGCCATTATCAATCTTTGGATTAATAGTTGTGTTGTTGGTGAATAAAAACATATTTATTCGACTGTTTGTCTATCTGCCTGTCTGTCCGTCGTTCTGACTGTCTAGTTTCTGTCTATATCTGACGGATTGTCCATGTATTTGCTTCTATCTCTTGGGGCAGTGGATGGATGCCTCGTGTGTCGTCCATACGGGGAGCTAGACGACCCTGCCCCATCCACGAGTCTCTCCCCATGGGGATACCGGGGGGGGGGGGGGGTGTCGTAAAAATAGTTCCCCCACCTTCTGGAAGTTCTGTGCTTCAAATGTCCCCTAATCTGCCACTCTCTGTGACTTTTCCCTTGACTTTTTAACATCTACCGGTACTATCTTTCTGATTTATTGGCCCACTCTCCGGCCTTTGTGTTTGCAAAAAAACTCCAAATACATTTTCTCCTTTGAGCTCCTCCCAAATCAGAATGTGTCGGCTGTAACGCAGCGGGGAGACCAGTAAAAACTGAAACCCGGACACACACGTACCCTTACCCATATGGGCATATGGCCTGGGACCGCAGAAGACGAAGAAGATGAAGCTTCTATTTCTGCATGACACACACACACACACACACACACACACACACCCGCGCGCGCGCGCGCGCACGCACGCACGCAAACACGCACGCACGCTGCGCACGCACGCACGCACGCACACGCACACACACGCACACGCGCACGCACACACACACACACACACAACACACACACACACACACACGGGACTCTTTTTGTACATGTTCTCCGTTCTTTGCCTGTTTCTCCCCCACATCTCTCTTTGTTTCTGCTCCGATAAATCGCAAACCAATTATTGGGCCAAAATATCTGACCGCGCAAACTGAGAGAGAGAGAGAGAGAGAGAGAGAGAGAGAGAGAGAGAGAGAGAGAGAGAGAGAGAGAGAGAGAGAGAGAGAGAGAGAGAGAGTTACAATGTTGGTCAATAAAAAGAGTCTGTTCTTTCCTGAGAGAAAGAGAGAGGAGAGAGAGAGAGAGAGAGACAGACAGAGACAGAGAGACAGAGAGAGAGAACGAACGAACAAACGAACGAATCTTTTTTATTGTTGGAAAAGAATAAGCACATCAAACACGCTTCTTTTCATCTTGCCAACAGTTAACAAATGTCAAGAAAAAATGAAAAAATACAAAATAACAAAGTTATCCATATATGAAGACACAACACATGAATAATTACAAATTACCCATACATACACACACAGACACACACACAGACACACACTCACTCACTCACACTCACACTCACACACACACATCACACATATATATATATATATATATATTATATATATTATATATATATATATATATATATATATATATATATATATATATATATATATATATATATATATATATATATATATGTTGTCAGTTCTGTACCTTGAAAAAGAGGGGTTACCCCCTCGAAAGCTTGGAGTAAAATTAGAACTTACGAAGGATTTGTTGTGGTTTTTTCTTCAGATGTATAATATATATATTATCTGGGTCTGAACTCTCTCTAATGAATTGTCTGAGAGGGCAGTTATTTCTCCATCGAGCTGTGTTATTTGTTTATAGTGGAGATGCTTTACCCAGGATCCACTCTCTTGACCTGTTCCTAGGGGAGATGCTTTATTTGTTTATAGTGGAGGCGCTTGGCCCAGGTTACACACCCACTCTCTTGGCATTATCATAGTGGAGATGCTGAATTTGTTTATAATGAAGATGCTTTACCCATGATACATGCCCACTCTCTTAACTAAAGGGTCTTAAAACATCTGGCGTTAGTTCTACATAGTTTGGAAGTGATAACTACAGAGATGGACAGAGCGGACATGGATATGAGAGAGAGTGAGAGAGAGGGAGAGGAGAGAGAGAGAGAGAGAGAGAGAGAGAGAGAGAGAGAGAGAGAGAGAGAGAGAGAGAGAGAGAGAGAGAGAGAGAGAGAGAGAGAGAGAGAGAGAGAGAGAGAGAGATAGGAGACTGTACTGGGGGATTCCTTTTTTTTTATTTCATTTTTTTATTATGTGGACTCAATAGTCCAAACGAATTATCAAACACACACACACACACACACACACACACACACACACACACACACACACACACACTCACACTGCAACACAATCTAATTATACACACAGAATGTGGGTCACAACAATGACGTCAAGAAAAGTTACGTGTTGTATTTGTTACGTCAAGTTTGTTCTACTGTCTGTCCCGCGTCCAAGGCCAAAAGCCGAAATATTGGGAATAGTCTACATTCTTTCTTGTTAGTTTTCCTTCTTTTTTTGTTCTGCTATATATATATATATATATAGTTTGCGTTAACTTTGAGTAATCTTTGAAAATCTTATGTAAAATGAACAAAATAATAATGTTCTGAAATTTTAATTTCAAAACCTAATAGACATGACTAGAGAGGGCCAACTACTGAGATGATATCCAAATTAAGGATAAAAATAGTATGAAAGAAAAATCTCAGTGAATAGCCAGCTCCGTACCCCTACTCTGAAGGACTGAAAAGTTAGTGCATTTGAAATGCAGAATAGTTTGCTTTGATAAAACTTTTCTGTGTCCAATGTCTTTATTTGTGAACCTCAGAAACAAAACCAGTTAACGTTAACTTTAAGTAATGTTCCGTGTTCCAAAAACCCCCCACAAAAAAAAACAATTATATAAATTATATAAATTGTGCTGATTTACTTTTTCTCCCAATGGGGGAGGGACAGTGCCTTATGCAAAGACAGCTGTTTCGATCTTGAGAAGATCTCATCAGTTTGCATGATCGGCCTGCAATTTGACTGTCCAGTGGATGCCAACCTGAGCAAAAAAGACATTCTACAAGAGAATGGTGTCCTCTTTGCATCAAATCGAAAATCCACAATAAAAGCAAACCAGCACAAAGTTAAACCAGAAATAGTAAAAATCTTATGAAAATCTTATGTAAAATGAACAAAATAATAATGTTCTGAAATTTTAATTTCAAAACCTAATAGACATGACTATAGAGGGTGTGACGAGGTAATGGGTTACAAGGCTAAGTCCCTAGGGGAGACTTTTAGTGTGTTAAATTTT
>JAGGCT020000090.1:52547-67696 GCA_017654935.2 Phymorhynchus buccinoides
GTGGTATGTGTATGTGTTGCGCCGCTTCTCTGCGCGCGCTTGGCGTGTGGTGTGTGTGTTGTGTGTGTATGTGTGTGTGTGTGTGTGATTGTGTGTGTTGTGTGCGTGTGTGGGTGCGTGTGCGTTGAGTACGTGCGTGCGTGCGCGCGCGCGCGTGTGTGTGTGTGTGGGGTGTGTTGTGGTGTGTGTGTGAGTGAGTAAATGTCATCCACGTGTGTGTGTGTGGGTGCGTGCGTGGGTGCGGGCGTGCGCGCATGTGTGTGTTTGTGTGTGTATGTGCACACAGAAAGAACATTATGTACATTCAGATGCGGTTTATGTATGTTGTTACAGCCCTTTCATGAAGCGAAATATTGGCTTTCAAAAATAAAGAAAACGATGCGGATCAAGGAATTTGGTTTTATTTGTTTCCTTTTATTAAGCCTGAGGGCGTTGCACCTTCTGGCTCCAACCGTGAATTCCTGCCTTTGGAAAAGCTCCTTCTGCCTAACAGATTCCCTTTACCCTCTCTCTCTCTCTCTCTCATCTCTCTCTCTCTCATTCTTTCTCTGAACTTTTGTACATTCATAGACGATACGCTGACATTCAAAACATTTCAACCAATGCCCCCTGTATGAAAAAGAAAAATCAGGACATTGAGTTACATTTTGTACTTGCTTGCCCATTTTTTTTAATGAGTTGAGAAAAGAATTGCTAGCACCGAAACTGTTACAGGAAACCTAGTGTATATAAGCTTAGCTCTATTGATGTCTGGTAGAAATGAGAACACAATTCATAAATTGTCTATATATTTGTATAAGTCCTTTATGATTAGAAGTGTTGCTTTGTCATAAGTGTTGTATTGGTGCTAATTATTGAATGGGATTTGATAAACACAGCTTTTTTTTTATAATGTCTTGGACAAACACCCTTCAAGTTCCTAATGGGGCGATGCCTTTTCTGGAATAAATAGTGTACTCACTTTCTCTCTCTCTCTCTCTCCTCTCATCTCCTCTCCCGCCCCGTGTGATCGTGTCCCTCTCTCTCTCTCTCTCTCTATCAACTCTCTATCTCTCTCTTAAGTGTGTCGGACTTCGTGCGTGTGTTTGTGTGCTGTGTGCGTTGTGGTGTGTGTGTGCGGTGTGCGTGTGAGCGTGCGTAAGTGCGGTACGTGACACAGTGTTCTTTCACGCTACGTAGAATTGAGAACAAGCGTGCGGTGTTTTAGTGTGTGTGTGTTTGTGTGCGTTGTGTGTGTGTGTGTGTGAGTGTTGATGTGTCTGTGTGTGTGTGTGAAAGCTGTGTGGGTCGTGTGTGTGTGTTGTTTGTGTGTCTGCGCGTGTATGTGTGTGTATGTATAGGTGTGTGAAGTGCGTGTGTGTGTGCATGCGGTGCGTGCATGCGTGACGCACGTGTGTGTATGTGTGCGGGTGTGCTTGTGTTGTGTTTTCTTTGTGTGTTGTGTTGTGTGACATCTTAGTGGTTTCCCCCCCGCTGTAGTATTGGACCAATGTTCGTCGAAAAGTGAACTGGGAAGTGCGAACTTGTTTTTGCGCACCCCATTGTTTTGACGTCAAAACAGCGAGAAAAAACCTAGATTTTCGAGTTTTCCCGCCCAAAACTATGTCAATATGGCAAAAATGGTGTCGTCTTTGGGTGTCCAAACAATGAAAAATGTCCCGTGCTTCCCGTTTCAGAAACTTTAAAGGCCTGATTTCTCACGGTCCAACTTAAGTGACTGTGTTTTTTCGATACAATTGGCTTCATGACTGCAATGGCGGAGTGGTTGTCCCTGGCTGGCTTGTTGTTTGCAATGAATCTGGGGGATATTCCTGCCAGGGTTTGGAGTAGGATAAGGTTTAGGAACAATGTCACTGTGTAAAAGTAAGTGTGTTTGTCCTGTGTGTGTGTAATACGTACGTGCGTGTGTTTAACTCATTGTCAACACAATGGTGGTAAGCTTTGCAGATCGTGTGTAAATGAAGTGTATTATATGCATTCGAATCAGTTTGTTCAGGAGCATGTTCTCACACAAAAATACTGCAATAAGTTTGATAGTTTAATCAGAAATCACTGTCAATACAATGATGGTTTGTGTGCACATTGTCAGTGTCTTGTGTTGACAACTGTATGTGTGGTGGTAAGGTCAGGGATTTAAGAGTAGATGTTGAGTTGTGTGGATGGTCTGTGTGAGCGTGACCTGTAGGTGTGTGTGTGTGTGAACTCATTGTCAACACAATGGAGGTTAGCTTGCAAGAGCGCTGTGTAAATTAGTGTACTTATATGCATTCGAATCAGACCATTCAGGAGCATAGTTCTCACACAAATTACTGGAATATGTTTGTATAGTTTAATCAGAAATCACTGTCAAGACAACGCGGGTTTCAGCAAAAAACGCGGGGAGAAACCGTGTTATGGGTAGTGGGTGGTGTGGCGTGGTGTTGGTGTGCGACGCGTGCGCGTGTGTGATGTGTGTATGTGTTGGGTATGTGGTGTGGGCTGTGATTGTGTGTGTGTGGTGCGAGCGTGCGTGCGTGGCCTAGTGTAGGTGCCGGCGTGCGTGCATGCAGTGCGACGTGTGTTTTGATCTCTGATCCGTGCATATTTAAAATCTGTTTTTACTTGCAGCGACAAACAGTACAAAGGCACAAAAACAGACATAGACAAAGATACAGTCACAGACAGACAGACAGCCACACAACACAACAAACACAAACACCAGCCGCGAGCGCGCGCCGCACCACACCACACACACGCATACCAACCTATGACACACAACCATGCACACACACCACACACACACGCACACACAGACACACCACGCACACGCGCGCACACGCACACACGCACACGCGCACGCGCGCGCACGCACACACACACACACACACACACACACACACACACACACACACACACACACACAATAAAGCATACACAATGAAGCGTTCTCCATCCCTTCACTCTCTCCTCACCACACCCCACATCCCTCTCTCTCTCTCTCTCTCTCTCTCTCTCTCTCTCTCTCTCTCTCTCTCTGAGGACACATTGGAAGAATAGGCTTCGCCTAAAATCTTTATCCTTGCCAAAAAAAAGTGTTAGGTGTTGAGTGTTAAGTGTTCAGTGTATGTGCAATCTTGCTATGTATTTATATATGGCATTTAAGAGAAGAAGCATTATGATAAGTTAGCTCAGTTAGCAAGAATATTTATAGTGTGTTATGTGAAAAAGGGAGGAGGAGGGAAGAGGAAGAGGAAGATCTGCTACATCAAGAGTCGGAAAGAGAAGGAAATAAGAGTGTCAAGAGAAGAAAGATCTATGCGTCAGGATTTGGCTGGGCTAGTCTACTAATGCAATGAGATTCGTTCCTACTTCATAATATCGAATCTTAGGCCGAGCCCAAATCCTGACAAGTCACGGTGTGCTCAGATTATGCATTGTTCAATTGAATCTTGTGTGTCTGGCACCGTGCCCTAAGAGAGAGAAAAGGTAGAAAAGACAAGCAAAGAAACGAGGCAGAAAAGATGCTCTCCTTCTTTTGCAGTCTGCTGACAAGCGTCAGTTCAGCATTCGTCTCTCGTCTCAACAACAACAGAACCACAACTGTTTCATGCATGAGCTTATATAAAAGCCTGTCTCTTGTTGTCTTGGAAATGTGTAGTAACAACTACAGCATTTTATGAATCTCCATGCAACCTACATAGATAATGGTACCAACACATTGCTACCATGCTCTAACATTTCCAAGACAACGAAATGTGTAGCAACAACTAGATCTACAATATTCTATCATTCAACATATCGTTGCTACAATACATTATCATGCAACCTACATACATACTGATGCCAACACATTGCAACCCTGTATCCAACATGCTCTAAACTTTTAGGCCTAGAGCCAATACACAGTTTTTATTTAATATTTCCATGGCTATCCTTGCCTAGAGACATTCAAAACATGCCTAGATCTAGATCGCAAATAGTATGAACTGCCAGAAAGCATTCCAAACAATACGATTTGAACAACTAAAACTAAACTATATTATAATGTTAAAACTTTACCTCTCATCTGTAAGTTGTTTCTACTCTTTTATTCTTTCATTCATTAGACGCATTCATTAAGACAGACGATTTTGACGTCACAACAAACGGCAATAACTCCTCTCAGCAAAAGTAAAGCGAGGCGAGTTCCTTCCCATTATTACAAATTTTAAAAGGTGCACTTCAGGCACAAGCACACCACTACATATGCATAAATCATGATTGTTGTAATTTTAATATATGTACTGTGAATCACCCCTTTAAATCTGTTTTCTACTTGCAGCGACAAAAACAGTACAAAGGCACAAACAGACAACAAACAGACATAGACACAGATACAGTCACCAAATAAAAAAAATCGTTTAAATCTCTCTCTCTCGCTCTCTCTCTCTCTCTCGCTCTCTCTATCTTTCTCTTTCTATCTCCACCCCCCCTCTCTCTCTCCATCCTTCTCTCTCATCTCTCTCTCCCTCTCTCTCTCCTCTCTGATCTAGCCTCTTTCTCCCTCGAGGGGGCGCAAGGGCCTTTTATGAATAAAATCAATTGTCATTGTCATTGCCATTGTCAATCTCTATCGTATCTCTCTTCCTCTTCTCTATTCCTCTCTTCTCTCCTCTATCCTTCTGTCTCTCTCTCTCTCCTCTCTTCTCTCTCTCTCTCTCTCTCTCTCTCTCTCTCCTCGTAGGGGCAAAGGCCTCTATGAAAATAAAATCAATTGTCATTGTCATTGCATTGCAATATATCTCTCTCTACTCTTCTCTCTTCTCTCTCTCTCTCGATCTCTATCGCCCTCTCCTCTTCTCTCTTTGGCTATCTTCTCTCCCTCTGTCTGTCTCTTTATCTGTCTCTCTGTATCTCTCTCTCTCTCTCTCCTTCTTTCTCTCTCTCTCTCTCTCTCTCTCTCTTCTCTCTCTCCTCCCTCCCCCTCTCTCTCCCCCCTCCCCGCCCCCCCTCCTTCCCCTCCCCCACCCTCTCTCTCCTCTCTCTTTTTCTCTCTCTCTTTCTCTCTCTCCCTGGTCTTATTCTTCGTTTTTTCTTTGCTTCTTCGCCCCACCCCCACTCATTTATTTGCAGACACGTCTGCCTGTCTTTCTGTCTGTCTTTGTTTTCTTTTTTTCCCCTTCCTTCCCTAGTTCCTTCATGTATTGCCCCTTTCTTTCTTTCTGTCCTTCCCTAGTTCCTTCATGTTGCCCCTTTCTTTCTTTCAGTCCTTCTTAGTTCCTTCATGTTTGCCCCTTTCTTTCTTTCCTTCCTTCCCTAGTGCCTTCATGTTTGCCCCCTTTCTTTGACAACACGAATTAGGTAAATATAACTGGGTATCAAGTGTTAAAAAAGTATTAACAGAAAATGGTTTTGGATTAGTTTGGATAACGCAGGGTGTAGGAAATGAAAAGGTTTTTCTGTATGAATTCAAACAACGTATGGTCGATTGCTTTAATCAAAACTGGCACGCTGCTATAACTGAAAAAAATAAATATAGTTGGTACCATTCTTTTAAAGATGGTTTATATCCTGAAAAATATTTTGATGTGTTAACAAATAAATGGTGTAGGGATGCCTTTATTAAATTTAGAACGAGAACTCCAGGCTTGTATTCTAACAAATTGTGGTTCACTAGTGATTTGCTTATAAATTCTGTTTGTCCTTTATGTTCTGATGGTTTTGAGGATGAATTGCACTTTTTATTTTCTTGTAAGGAATATAATAAGTTACGCAAAACATGTCTTATATTCACTAAATTCAATTTGCAGAGGTATAATTTTTGTAATTTACTTGCCTCAGAGAATGAAAATGTCATAAAGTGTTATGCTTTGTTTTTAGCTAAAGCTACAAAGCTTAGAAAAGAGAAATTGGATTGTTGCATATAACTTTGTGCTGCATTACCCGACCTATCCTATTGGTATCTTACGTATTATTTTTGGTTGGTCAGTCTAAACAGTTATGCTTTTGTGTAAATTTATTTTTCTCTAGTGTAATCTATCTATGTATGTAAAATGTTTTATTTTATGTTTCTTTAAAAACAAATCTTATGAACTGAATTTAGTCGCCAGTTAGGCTTATATTATTCTTTAGTTCATGTTTTGTGCTTCCTTGGCATCGGAGCATTGTTTGCTAATGTCAATAAAATTCATTCATTTTTCAATTTCAATTTCAATTTCTCTCTCTCTCTCTCTCTCTCTCACCCTCTCTCTCTCTCTCGTCGATAACTGTTTCCAGATCGCAACGCATCTCTACGTTTGTTTGCGTTGGGTGTTTTCCCCCCTTTTCCATCGTTCCATTGCTTGTCTTTGATCAGCTTCTGCCTGGCAATAGCATACCAACACAGACACACGGGCAAACGCATTGACAGGTAGACAGATTAACCGACCGACAGACAAACTCAGGCAGATAAGTATTAGAAAGAGAGAGAGAAAGTGAGAGAGAGAGAGAGAGAGAGAGAGAGAGAGAGAACAATGAACTATGAACAGTGTTTTACTGAACAGGGACATCTGCCCATGTCAAAGGGAACAGTGGGAGGTGCATTGCATGCCAAACACTATATCCGAATGATTGGATCCAAGCACAAAAAGGCATTTAAAAGAAAGAAAAATCCATTACACAAGAAATTAAAGCCATAGCGAGAGAGAAGAGAGTGAGATGAGATGGAGAGAGAGAGAGAGACGCAGATGAGATGAGAGAGAGAGAGAGAGAGAGAGAGAAGAGACGAGAGAGAGAGAGAGAGAGATGAGAGAGAGAGAGGAGAGAGAGAGAGAGAGGAAAAAGGAAGATTACATTGCATACCCAATCACAATGCTATGTAATCTTATGAAGAAGGAGCCAGCACCCAGACACTCGGAATCACTATCATCATCACTGTGCTCATCAATTCCATCAATAGCATCGTGAGATAGAAGAAATAACGAAACATTAACGGATGGAAAGAACAAAATGATAAAACAGTAAGAAGGAAAGAACAAAGAAAACGAAAGCAAGTAGAAAACAATTGAGTCGTCCGAGCGGCAAACATGCCCTTTGCAAGGTCCATGCTGCCCCGTTGCCTCCACTCCCCCCACCCCCCCCCCTCACCCCACCCCCCACCCAAAAAAAAAGCCCTCGCACTGTTGGCATTTTTGGGATAATTATGTATATTCTATGATTATATGGATGATCAATTTTACAGTCTGTGACCTACGGCCAGCACTCTTGACCTTGACCTTGACCTTTGTCAAGAGGCTTCAAATGCCTGACATTGCATTCCATAGGCCATGCTGTTCAATAATATGCAAGGTTATTTGGCTGAACGCCCACTGGTGTTCGCACTACAGCCACTGCTAACTTTTAGGTCAAATCTCAAGGTGAAGATCAAGGTCAAGGACTACTTTGTACCTCATGTGACCTTGAGCCAGTCTCCCGACCTGCTACATTTAAAGCCTGTAAGTGCACAAACTGTGAAAAATATTTTAATTACCAATTTGACACCTCCAAGGCCTACATCCTTGACCTTGACCTTGGACCTGAACTTCATTTGAAGCGATTCTGTCCAATGGTTCAGGCGGGATACTGCTTAGGGTACGATGAACTAACACAGCACAAGTAATAAAACTTTCAGTTTTCAAGGTCCAAATCCACAAGGTCGAGATTACCACGGGCATGATTTGTTTCTGGGAACATCTCTGGCGCAATGATACACCAGCACACAAAATGCGCTTTAAAGCGATTCTGTCTTAGCGGTTCACGCTGCATAGTCCAGACAGACAGACAGACTGACCGACACAAAAAAACACAAAAAAACACACGAAAGATAACTGCTTTGCTGTGTGTCGTATCCACAAACAGTCAAACAATCAAACTAGGAATAAGAAAAGAAAGAAAGGGGCAAAATGAAGGAAATAGGGAAGGAAGGAAAGAAAGAAAAGGGGCAAAACTGAAGGAAAGGGAAGGAAGGAAAGAAAGAAAGGGGCAAACATGAAGAAACTAGGGAAGGAAGGAAAGAAAGAAAGGGGCAAACATGAAGGAACCAGGGAAGGAAGGAAAGAAAGAAAGGGGCAAACATGAAGGAACTAGGGAAGGAAGGAAAGAAAGAAAGGGGCAAACATGAAGGAACCAGGGAAGGAAGGAAAGAAAGAAAGGGGCAAACATGAAGGAACTATAGGGGACCGGGGAAGGGGGAAGGGGGTAAGGGAAAGAAAGGGGCAAACATGAAGGAACTAAATGAAAGGGGGAAGGAAGGGAAATAAAAATGCAGAGAGATTAAACGGAAAGAAAAGGGCAAACATGAAGGAACAAAGGAAGGAAGGAAAGAAAGAAAGGGGCAAACATGAAGGAACTAGGGAAGGAAGGAAGGGGAGCGAAAGAAAAGGGGCAAACATGAAGGAAAAGGGAAGGAAGGAAAGAAAGAAAGGGGCAAACATGAAGGAACTAAGGAAAGGAAGGAAAGAAAAGAAAGGGGCAAAACAATGAAGGCAACAAGGAGGGGAAGGAAGGAAAGAAAGAAAGGGGCAAACATGAAGGAACCAGGGAAGGAAGGAAAGAAAGAAAGGGGCAAAGATGAAGGAACTAGGGAAGGAAGGAAAGGGGAAAGAAAGGGGCAAACATGAAGGAACCAGGGAAGGAAGGAAAGAAAGAAAGGGGCAAACATGAAGGACCTAGGGAAGGAAGGAAAGAAAGAAAAAGGGGCAAACATGAAGGAACTTGGGGGAAGGAAGGAAAGAAAGAAAGGGGCAAACATGAAGGAATGGGGGGGGGAGTGGGGGAGGTGGTGCAACGTAGACGGTGGAAGGAAAGAGATCGGTGGAAAAGGATAAGGAAGCAAAAAGGAAGGGGGGGAAAAACAATAGAAGGGAAGGTGGGGGGGAGGGAGTGGGGGAGGCAATGGAAAAGTAATAAGGGCGGGGACAAAGATCAGAAAGAACTAGAAAATGCGGGGGTATAAACGGGAGGGGGGAAAGGGGGTCGGGGGGAGGGGGAAAAGAGAAAAAAAAATGGGGAAGGGGGGGGGGGGGGAGGGACCTGGAGGGAAAGAACAGGGAGGATGGACAAAAAAGAAAAAACAGGAAAAAAAAAGAAAAAACAAAGGGTGGGGGGGGGAAGGCGGGGGGGGGGAATAAAAAAACAAGAGGTGGGGGGGAGGGAAAGAGGAGGGTACGAGGGGAAAAAAAGGGAGGAATGGGGACGTAAGAGGAAAAGAGGGCGGGGGATAAAAAGAGGCGGGGGGGGGGTGGGGGGGGTGGGGGGGGGCGGGGGGGGGGGGGGGGGGCGGAAGGGGGGGGGGGGGGGGGGGGTGCGGGGGGGGGGGGGAGGGAGGTGGGAGGAGAGGGGGGGGACGGAAAAGGGGAAGGAATGAACCTGAGAGGACGGGGGGGGGGGAGAGGAGGACGGGAAGGATGGAGGGTGGGCCGGAAGGGAGAAAAGGGAAAAGGAGGGGGGGGGAGGGAAGGAAGAAAGGGGGAGGGAGGGGGGGGCGGGATTCGTGGTGGGGGGAGAGGGAAATAAAGGTGGAGGAAAGGGAAGAAATAAAGAAGAAAGGGGGAGGGACGGACAAGGGTGTTCTGGAATGGGCTGGGGGGGCGGGGGGCTGATGGGGGGACGGGGGGACAGTAATGATTGATGCGGGGGGGAGGGGGATGAGGGACTGGGGGGTGGGGGGAAAGGTGATGGTGATGGGGATGATGATGATGGGGAAGGGGGGAATTTGGCCTAGCCTTTGGCACTGTTGCAGGAATGTTCTACCTGGGGGCGTTGGATGGATGAGAAATGATGGGACGGAGGAAGACGGGAACAGGACGATGGGTTGATGATTAAGAACTTAGACTGATGGCGTTGGACCGAACCGCGATGGGGATGCGGGGGTGGGGGGGGGGGTGGAGGAGGGGGGAGGGGGTGGAAAAACGGGACATGGGGGAGGGGAAAATAAAGGCCCTTTTGTGAGGAGTGGTGTGGAAAGAGACCCCAGGAATTGAACAAATCAGGTCCGGGACAAATTTAATAAAGGACTAAAACAATAGTGGGAGGGTGGGGGGGGGGTGAAAACCGGTCCAACCTTATGTGTATCAAAAGGTGACCCAAGGGGTGGGGTTCAAAAATCCTGGGGGACACGTCGTGTGAAAAAGCCAAAAGGGTACCTGGGGGGGCCCGTAAAACGTTCCTTTTTCCATTGATAGGGCACTTTTTGGTTTTTTATCTGGGCACAATGTCATTTTTTTTGCTTTTGGTCGGATAACCTCGAGGAGGTAGTGCGCGATGGTTTCGGGGTTGATTTTTCCGACCTGTCAGGTGTGCGGTTTTTCTGGATCGGACCAAAAGGGTCAATGTGGGAGAGTCGTTTTAAAGGGGTGGGACCACACCAGATTCACGGGTTCAAAATCCACGTGGTTTCCCACGTGAGGAAAGAGGGGGGGGGGTAGGTGCGGGAGGAAAAATCTTGTTTTTGAAGGGAGGTTGGGGACTCCCCCCATATAAAATTTGCCCCCCAGCTTCAAAAAACGAGGAAACACATTTTAAGGGGGATCAGCCCGTCAAAAACATGTTGGTCGGGCACCTGGGGATGTGGATGGTTCACAGCTACCCAAAAAAACCCCCACCAAAGGGACTTAACAATTCGTGGAGGTGGTTCAGAAGGGGTTCTTTAAGAACAACAGAGTCAGGATAGGGGAGGGAAGGGGAGGGCAAACCCCTTTCCCACCGCCAAAAACCCAATATTTCAAGGGCCCAAAATGTTCCATCTAAAATTACCTTGGAGTGAGGTGAACCAAGGGTTTTCCATACTGTCAGTTCATAAAATTGGGGAATGTTTTCCTTTCTAGGCGATGGAACCCAATATGATATAAAAATAAGGGTCTTATTTCCGTTACTATTGGGCGGGGAGGTGGGAGGTTCAATAGTGTGCTTTGGTGGTAGGGGACGCCCTGCCCCAATGTAATATGATATATCAGAGTTTAGGGGACATTAGGAAGGTTGTGCGGCAAAGAGCTTCCCCACTGTCGTTTGGCTTGTGGGATGTTGCGGACTTTTTTTTTTGGGGGGCGGTGAGGGGGGGGACGGGGCGGAGGTATTGGGGTGTTGGTGAGAGGGATTAAAAACAACATAACACTTGGTGGTGGGGGGGAGAGGGATAAACAATTGGGGGGTCTGACGTCCAGGGGATAAGGAAGGGTAAGAAAATGGGAACACAAAAATAGTGGGGGATGCGGGAGGAAAATGGGGGGGGACGTTTCACATAAATTCCATTTAAGGTCATGGAATAAAAGAGGGGGGACGATGTTATGTCTGCGGGTAGTAAATAAAAAATATCACATATTAAAATGTACTTGAAACGGGGGGTAGGCCTCGCTTTATTGAAATTTTAGGGAATGTTTAAGTGTGGTTTTCACTTGGTTAGCCAAACGGAACAACACATAGATTTGCCAAAAAAGGATGGGCAAACATTTGAGAACCCAAAAGATTGGATATATCTTTCTTTTAGCAATCAAGAAAAGTTTAATTCTCCGAAAAGTTGGAGGGGGACTAAAAAAAAATGTTTGGCCAAGTAAAAACATAGCGGAAAATGAAAAAACAAAAAATTCAACCCGAACCAAAATTTCATGCTTAAAATAAAAAAATTCTTTTACATAAATTCTATTTCCTCTCTGATCCCTCACCCCTCTTTCCATTCGTCCGGAAAGGAAAGAGGGGGGCCAATTGGGGTAAGGAAATTTACTACATTTATCAAAAAAAAGAAATGGGGTCGAAATGTAAAGAAACAGAGCCCATAAAATCTGATAAAGCCTGTGTTAACGTAATTTTTCTCTTTACAGGGTTGAAAGAAGGATGAAAAATGGCTTTCCATGATAAAAACAAACACGCATGGGTTACTCCCTTTAAGAAAAAAATCCCGTGAATTTACATATTGATCTTTTATAAGTCTTAGCAATAGGATTACAAAACAATTCCCTGTCGTAAATCGTAATGTGCATAACCAAGACGCAAACGAGCATAAATTTCACCCAACCGGTTCAAAACTAAAAAATGGGGGGAGAGAAAGATAATTTGAGAATGTGACAGGTGCATGCTCTGAGAAAGAATAGGAGAAAGATAAGAAAAATTGACAAAGGTGAAGTAACGACACGGGGTGGGTGTAAGAAAGACGGAATACGTGTGTGTGTGTGGTGTGCAAGGCAAGGGAAGCGGCGTGCGTGGTGTGCGTTAAAGAAGGTGCGTTGCGTGTGCGTTTGCCGTTGGGCCGTGCGTGTGGCGTGTGGGCCGGTTGCGTTGTTTTGCGTGCGTGTGCCGTGTTGTGTAAGGTTGCGCGTTGTGGGCACGGCACACCAAGCGGACGTTGTGGGGTGGGCGTGGAGAATTTGCGTAAGAGTTGTGTGTGTGTGGACAATGCGTTGTGTCGTGTTGTGTTGTGTTGTTTGTGTGTGTTGTGTGGCCGCAGTGTGTGCGGTGCGCTTGCCGGTGCGGTTGCGTGCGTTGGGTTGCGTGTGGGTTTAGGGGAAGACGCTGTTTAACAGGGCCTTGTCGTTTATTTTCTTGGACAAGTGTTTATAGAAAAGAAAAATAGACCCAGAAAGGAATTGTGGAACGGTGTTGTTGACCAAAATGCCCGATAGCCAAAAATGGATGTGGTTTTTTGTAAAGAAAAAAGGGTCAGAAGAAAATGAAAAAGCAAAAAACACAAAACAACTTTTTTGGCGGGCAACACCACCGACCAAACAAGAAGAAAGGGGCCCGGGGGATTACCACCCCACACACACGTTTTTATAAAGTTTACAAAACTATGGCTTTGTGTAACCGAGAAGAGGTCTCACTCCCATCTTGTTTGGTTCCGAATTATGGGTTGTTCCCATGGTCTTGTCCCTTTTTATGTCTTTTTTGGTTGAGGACAAGAATCTGTCTTTCAAAAAAAAGCAGAAAATTTAAGAAGTGGAGGGGGGGAAGGAAGGAAGGGAAGTTAAGGAATAAAGAATCTCACCACGCAAAGCCAATCGCTAATGTCATTCGATTCAAAATCGTGAATAGGATATAAGCAGAAGAAACGGAAGGGGAGGAGAGATGAGATTCCGCGTCTAAAGAAGAGAACGCGAAAAAGGAACACAGAAGAAAAGAAAAAGATTAGCAAAGTAAAGAAGAAATAAGGAAAAAGAAAAGAGCAACGATACGGGGAAAGGAAAAGGATAAAAGAAAAAAAAAAAAGGGAAGAGGAAAAAGAAGATATGGGGGGAAATAGAAAGGAAATAGGGGGAAAAAAATGCATAAATATGAAACATAAGGACTAGGGAAGTAGAAAGAAAGAAGGGCAAACATGAAGGACTAGGGAAGGAAAAAGAAAGAAGGGGCAAACAATGAGGAACTAGGGAAGAAGAAAGAAAAAAGGGCAACATGAAGGAACTAGGGAGAGGAATAAAGCAAGAAAGGGGCAAACATGAAGAACTAGGAAGGAAAAAAGAAAGAAAGGGGCAAACATAGATGGAACTAGGGGAAGGAAGGACAGAAAAGAAGGGGCAACATGAGGCACTAGGGGAAGGAAGAAAAGAAAGAAGGGGCAAACATGAAGGAACTAGGGAAGGAGAAAAGAAAGAAAGGGGCAAACATGAGAACTAGGAGGAAGGAAAGAAAGAAAGGGGCAAACATGAGGACTAGGGAAGGAAAGAAAGAAGCAAGGGGCAAACATGAAGGAACTAGGGAAGGAAGGAAGAAAGAAAAGGGGCAAACATGAGGACTAGGGAAGGAAAGGAAAGAAAGAAAGGGGCAAACATGAAGGAACTAGGGGAAGGAGGAAAGAAAAGAAAGGGGGCAAACATGCAAGAACTAGGGAGGAAGGAAAGAAAGAAAGGGGCAAACATGAGGACCAGGGAAGGAAGGAAGAAAGAAAGGGGCAAAACATGAAGGAACTAGGGAAGGAAGGAAATAAAGAAAGGTGCAAACATGAAGAACTAGGGAAGGAATGAAAGAAAGAAAGGGCAAACTTGAAGGACTAGGGACTAAAAAAGCTAAAGAAAGGAGCAACATGAAGAACTAATGAGGAGGTAAGAAAGAAAGGGGCGAACTTAAGAACTAGGGAAGGAAGAAAGAAAGAAGGAGCAAACATGAAGAACTAGGAAGGAAGGAATAAAGAACGTGGCAACATGAAGGAACTAGGGAAGGAAGAAAATAAGAAAGGGGCAAACATGACGGAACTGGGAAGGAAGAAAGAAAGAAAGGGGCAAACATGAAGGAACTAGGGAAAGGAGAAAAGAAGAAAGAAGAAAAAAGGGCAAACATGAAGGAATAGGGAAGGAAGGAAGAAATAAGGGGCAACATGAAGGAACTAGGGAAGGAAGTAAAGAGAAAGGGTCAAACATGAGGAAACTAGGGAAGGATGCAAGACAGAAAGGGGCAAACCTTAGGAACTAGGGAGTAAGGAAAGAAAGAATTTTGTGCAAACAATGAAGGAACGAAAGGAATGAAGGAAAGAAGCCAGGGCAAACAGAAGGAACTAAGGAAGGAAGAAAGACAGAACAGGGGCAAACATGAGGAACTAGGGAAGGAGAACGAAAAGAAATGGGCAACATGAAGGAACGGGGAAGGAGGCAAGAAAGAAAGGGGCAAACATGAAGGAACTAGGGCGGAATGAAAAGAAAGAAAGGGCAAACATGAAGAACTAGGGAAGGAATGCAGAAAAGAAAGGGCAAACATGAAGGAACTAGGGAAGGAAGGAAAGAAAGAAGGGGCAAACATAAGGAACTAGGGAGGAAGAAAAGAAGAAAGGAGCAAACATAAGGAACTAGGAATGAATGAAAAGAAGAAGTGGCAACATGAGGAACTAGGAAAGGAAGAAAGAAACAAGGTGCACACATGAAGAACCGGGAAGGAAGGGAAAGAAAGAAGGGGCAAACATGAAGAACTAGGGAAGGAAGACAAGAAAGAAAGGGGCAAACATTAGGAGGACTAAGGAAGTAAGAAGGAAAGAAAGGGGCAAACATGAAGAAACTAGTGAAGGAAGGAAAAAAGAAAGGGGCAAAATGAAGGGAACTAGGGAGGAAGAAAGAACGAAAGGGGCAACATGAAGGAACTAAGGAAGGAATGGAAGAAAGACAGGGCAAACATGAAGGAATAGGGAATAAGGAGAAGAACGTGCAAACATGAAGGAACTAGGGAGGAAGGAAAAGAAAGGGGCAAACATGAAGGAACTA
>JAGGCT020000909.1:0-25000 GCA_017654935.2 Phymorhynchus buccinoides
GCTCTTTATGACAATGAAATTTGCCAGCTATTCATTCAATATTTGTACGAATAATGTTTTCGGCTATTAATATTTGTTGATATGCTTGTTATCACCCATACCCTGACAGGTTTTGCCATCTCCATAGTAGTCCTCGCTACAGACGCAGGTGTAAGAGCCTTTGGTGTTCAGACAGCCAGCCGAGGGATGACAGCGCGTGAACCCTTCCGCACACTCGTTCACATCTGCCGACACATTTACAACACAAGCAGAAATTGCATATCATTGTTCTTAACAATGAGGTTAAAAAATATCACACACACTCTCTCTCTAAAAAGGGGTGAAATTTGGAAATTCTAGTGCACAGGATAAGAAAAAAAGGGATTTTATCAAAGAACAGCAAAAACAAAAGCAGGTTTACTTTAGGCTAATACTAAATGAAATCAACAGAATTTAGCTACTTATTCCATCCTCAATGATAAAAATTGAAGACAAAGACTAGGAAACACAGAGGCACACAGAAATGAACAGATGAGACAGACATAAGCAGTCAGAACAGAACAAATAACTCCCTTGCCCCCACCTCTATCTGCTGGCCTGCTTCTCCAACTTCTACCCCCTTTCTATCCAACTTACCCATGCAGTTGAATCGTCCAATCAGGCGATAGCCCTTGTGGCAGATGCATTGTCCCGTCTGCTCGTCACAGCCATGTTGACACGACGGCAAACATGACTGCTTGACATTGGTCGTCAGCACTGGTTCGTCTAACACTGTGTGACAACAGGAATCATGTTAAAAAATTCCTTGATTATCTTGTCAGTTTATTAAGTATGAATTCATCATCATTGCAAAGTCAAAAACCTTCCCTTTAAATCATTTCCACCAAAGTATGCAACACTACACTTCAAAACATTCTGCCAAAGCAAAATCCCTCTCATACATCAAAGACCATTAACACAATCAGCCCATTCACGTTAACTCATTCAAGTCGTTCCGGCCATATATATGTCCGGAATTAATAGATAGCTGTCCATTTGATGCATTTGCTTCAAGGGAAGTAAATCTGTGTGCCCACCATACCTTGGTCACTTCTAAACTCGCTTCGCTCCCTTAGACCACAATTTTGTCTCTGACTTTGCTTTTATAGTGGTTCGTTGTGGGGTAACCAATCGGTGTACAGAGTTTTTCTATATAAAGTCTATATTTATAAAGTCTGATCTACCACTTCCCTATGTCTAAACCTGAAGTAAAAACCTGTAATCTTCTTTCATTTATCCTTTTGTTTATGTTATTTTTGCTTGTGTGCATGGCTGGAGTGATTTGTGAGTTTTTTTAATAATTCAAAATCGTTGCGATGCGAATGAGTTAAGGTCTTTTCTTTTGGCATGTGGCCAAAATTCCATGAAGAAGAAAAATGGTTGCGATGCGAATGAGTTGAACCGAAGATCCACACTGTAGTTCTCACCGAAAGCCCTGACTTTGAAGCGCCCCTCAACCTCCATGGCAGTGTCTTTGTGCAGGTTGAAGTACACAGTGTTGTTGCGGGCAGACAGAAAGGACAGGGGGGCGAAGACAGTGATGTCCACTCGGGTGCCCTCCTGGTCATCTCTGGACCTCATCTTGCAGTAGACTCCTCCAGTGGTCAGGGCCAGTACGGTCATCAGCGACAGCAGGGTCAGGTGGGTGCTGAAATGAGGTGGGAAAAAGAACACTTGTGCATCTGGGTGGGGTTTACATGCACACTAACATTAACCCTTTCACCGCAAATGTCGCATTTATGCACCACAATGGTTTAACACCCATGTCACTAAAAGGCACCAAATCAGGACCTGTTATCCAAAGACCCTATTTTCTTAATTTTGGGAGGTAAGGATTGGTCTAATGTTATATATGTCACAGAGGAATTCGCAATATTGCAGATATTTTATTTTCTCTACCCAGTTAAGCTTAATGGTATTTTTTGGCTGAAAAATGGCTGGCGGCGAAAGGGTGAACTCAATGATGTCTTGAAAGAAGCTCATCAGATGACTGCACTGAAAATTTGAGATTGTTCATTTGCAGGACAAACAGCAAACATAACATGGAAATTTACTCTTCAAAAAGAAAGTTAATTTGTTTCTAGCTTGATTCACTTTCCCAGACCATGCATCATGGTCATCTTAGCCTTGTTTTAGTGAATTTGATGGAATCACTAAACCACACTTCTAAACTGAAGTGTAAATACAGTATCAATCATTAAAATGGTGACCAAAAGATTCCAAAGGCTGTTTTGGACAAATTACTGAGAGTACATTTTACACCAGAGAGGGAAGTTATCACACCAAATGTAAACAGAATTTAGTTCAGCATATTTGAACATTTTATTTGCAATGTCTCGTTTGTTTCAATCTTGTTTTGTTATTCTTTTTAAATCCTCCGAAGTCGGAGTGCGGCTGCCCACGTTGCGGGGTAATCAAAAACGGTCACACACGTAATGTTCTCATCCGTAGCTGGTGCATTTGTACCATAGTGTTCAAGTGCTTGGGCTGTTTGGATGATCCCTGGAGTCTTCAAGCCAGGGTACAACAACAACAACATTCTTTTTAATATTCTCTAAGAAATCAGACTGAAGTTGTGTACAATAAAAAAGAAAAGAAAAAGTAATTTACAATAAATAACAATAAAATAAAACTTGCCATATAATTGAAATTGGCATAGCTATTTTGGCACTTTAACCCTTTCACCGCCAATGTCGCATTTATGCACCACAATGGTTTAACACACACGTCACTAAATCAGGGATGTTATCTGAAGACCCTATTTTCTTAATTTTTGGGAGGTAAGGATAGGCCTAATGTTGTACATGACACACAGGAATTCCTAGTGTAGCGGATACTTGTTTATCTCCTCACAGTTATGTTTATTGCTTATTATTTGGCTGAAAAACAGCTGGCAGTGAAAGGGTTAAATAATAAAGTTGCCCAATCTCACTCTAAATCATGGTGTGGTCTTTGACTTGTGACAAGAAAGGTTTTGTGTGGATGCAATAAGAGACATGATCAAACTTACAACTTAGACCCAGGACCTAGTCTTCCTGTCCCACCACTACCACCACCCCCTCTGCCACTGTCAGATCGGCTGTTAGCGTTGTAAGGGGTGGGAGTAGCAGTGGTTGAGCCGCCCTTGGTGGAGTTGTTAGGGAGGGTGACATACTCCCCAACTGAGCCACGGGGAGGAGGGTGTGTGGGTTTCCCTCCCCTGCCCTCCCCTGGCGTGCCACTGTGCTGCAGGCTGAAGTAACTGTAACAGGGGAAATGAGAGGGGAACAATTAAGAGTATGGAAAAAAGGTGGTGGAGTGTGTGAGAAGAGAGTTCTACGAGGTAATGTCAGCATATACAATTAAAAGTATTTTAAGAGAAAGCAGGCAGAAAGAGAAATAGAGAGAAAGTCTGAGGATGGATGAGAGAGAGAGAGAGAGAGAGAGAGAGAGAGAGAGAGAGAGAGAGAGAGAGAGAGAGAGAGAGAGAGAGAGAGAGAGAGAGAGAGAGAGAGAGAGAGAGAGACGTAGACAGAGACAAACAGAAAGAAAGAGAGAGGGAGAGAGAGAGAGAATCATGAAGAAACGAGTGGGGAAGAGATGCACAGATACAGTAAAACACACTGACACACGTATCTATCTCTTTCAGTTTTACAGCGACAGCAAAAAGACTATCAAAAAACAGCCAACATTCTTCATCAGCAAACTTTCAGTTTCTATGAATATGAGCAAATGACAAACTGGAATTTAAAAAAAAAAAAATAGATGAGTGCCTTACTTGGGAGGTGGAGGGAAGCTGAACGCAGAGCCGTCAGAATTCAGGTCCTCCTGAGGGAGGGGAGGGGGAGGCAGCTTAGGAGAACTGGAATCCACCTCCGAGTTCACGGGGGTGGACGTCTGATCCGATGAGATTCCTGACGACATTCCCGATGAGACTCCGGAGTCTGAGGAGGGCCGGTGGTTGCTGTGGTCCATCCTGGGGATGATGCTGCTGTTCGGCCGAGGTTTGGGGATACCCATCAGTGAAGAGTCGCGACCGAACATCATAGATCTGGGCCCTGTCAAACTGCTGTCATCCTGGGTTGTCTTCCGCCCTAGAGACAAGCTCCGGGGACTCGGTAACCCTCCGTCAGAGAAGAAATCTTCAGCGTCTAATGGGGGGATTTCAATGTCCGAATCTTCCAGATTGTAGTAAGTATGTATTGGGTTGTTAGCATCAAAGATTTCACTGCTTCCGTACAGAGATCTGGACCTTCCACTCTGCAGGCTTTCACAGTCCTCGCGGGGGTCCTCTGGGATGTCTCCCATGGAGGAAAACCCCTGGACAAACCTGCTAGCAGCAGCAGCATTAAGCTTGGGAGGTACAGGAGGAGGGGGAGGTTTCTCAGCAGCCTCCTCAGGTTCTTTGAAGCGGATCGTTTTATTCGGTGGTGGGGGTGGTGGGGCAGGCAACTGAGCCGGAGAGTTGAAGGTGGTGAGAGGGGGGCGGGCAGCGTCTGGAGACAAACTTCCCCCGAATCCTGAATGGGTCTGTTTATCAGGCGTGGACACCTTCACAATTTCCGGCTGGGTGCCCACCTTGTGAACATCCGCCATCACCTGGAGACCAGACTCTCCCCGATCCTGGTCGCTGGATTTGCTGTAGGCATCCATGTTGGATCTGGGAACAGCCGACGTCCCTTTTCGACCGCTACGCTGCGGGGACATAAAGGAGGACATGGGTTTGTGCATGTTTTCATAGTTGTGCTCTGAAGGGTTCCTATCTCTGACGCCTTCTCCCATCATGTCCACATCCATGTCGGTTTCAGAATCCACGGATTCCTCCGCAGAGCTGCCGATGATCTCTGGGCCGGAGGCGACTCCTGTGTACATCCCTGTGGGAGTGCGGCGTCGCGGCGGCTGTTTGGGTTTCTCCTTCACCGGGGGTTTCAGGGACTTGTCCTTCTTCAGGAGGTCCTTGTGGATGTTCTTGTTCTGGGAGTGCAGCTGGTTCTTGATCAGGTTGCGTTCCTGGGGCGTCAGCCGGTGAGCGTCACTCTCATTGGTCGTGGGGTCAGAGCTGTCCATGTCCTTCAGCTTTAGAGAAGTCAGCTCCTCCTGGAAAAGTAATAATGAAACTAATTCACCTTCTCATACACTTCAAAGGGAGAAAGTCCAGTTGGAATCCATGAGTTATTACGACCAAAGCTCTGACAAAATCCCCAAACGAATGACCCCAGTATATAATTAACTAGTTACAAAGCTAAATAACATGCAGTAACATGTTTATGACATGCTTTCTTGTTGACACACCACATTTTTTCAAGCTTTAATCATCTTCAGAATCAGCATTTTGGGTCTTTTCACTTGTTTTAGAATGTAGAAGAAATAACACTCAACAATATGCAGTGGACACCAGTAACTCAAAACAAACAAGTACAGCTATAGACACAAATACAATTAGACCAATTTTTATTGACTTTAAACCAATACCTTCGTTTTAGACTGATGCATTTGACACCTTATAATATGACTAATAATGTAAAGTAAAAATCGCTTAACCCCTTCACTGCCGCCTACTACTTGCGCATGTGCCGCCGGTTTGCCGCGCGATTCTTGAGCGCGGCAAAATCGCTACTTAGCGGCGGCGCATATATACATCGGTGGCAAGTACTGAAGCGCTATAGAGGACATATATATACGTTGTAGGCAGTGAAGGGGTTAAGTTAAAATTGAAGGGACTGAAAGTTTATTTTCAGATAGCCAATCATTTTAGTTAAAAAGACTTTTCAACATAGAGCTTATTATACTGGGACTCAAAAATTATTGTGAGTTATCAAGTGTTTTTGAGTTATCAGTTTTTGAGTTATTAGTTCTCTACTGTATCTAATAAGAGGAAACCATAAAGAAAAACACACATACACACAAAAACAAGAATACCCACCTACCCGCCCACCACAAACTTATTTTCTAACCCACCATCACTTCACCTACCATCTCAATGGCCTCAGCCTCCTCTTCCTCGGGCATCTCGGGCACCTGTTTGAGGGAGTCGTCATTGTGGAGGCCATCAGTCTCGTCACCACGATCTGAGGGCACAATGGGCAGGTCACCCAGTGGAGGCAGGTTCACCACCTAAAAAATGTTTGAATTTAAGGCTGCAACTACATTTCTGCAGGCGAGAGTTGATTCAGAAATTCAGATAATGAAGAATCAAAATGGGAGAAAGGGGGGGGGGGGGTGATTCTAGAAACTGAATCACACCCCCACTCCTACCCACCTAACTCTCTCTCTCCCACTTATTAATTAATTTATGCACACTCTCCTAAGCTCTCATTTACAAATTAAATGCATGCACACACACACACACACTACACACACTTTACTCTTTTCCTATGTACTTCCCTTTCCTAGGTACTAACCTGCAGGCTGTTCCGTGATCTGTACACCCCCCTCTGACTGCTCCCAGCCACGCTCTTTTTCTCGGCCAGATCATAGAAGGAGCGCTCGTAGCGGTACCACCAGCAGGCGTAAAGAGAGGCGATCGCTAGAACAATGATTGTGGCCCCTGACAGGCCCACCGCCAGCCATGTCAGAGTGACCACACCTCTCGATGGGTCCTCTTCTCTCTGGAAATCATGAAAGAATACAGGGCTATAGTCATATTTTTATTCATAAGGGAGATATAGGCCTAGTTGAACAACAGAAAAGAGTAGATTCATATTTTGATTTGCAAAGAGAATTACATCATAGAAAAGAGCAAAACAGGTTGATTTATCAGCCATCAAATTATCTTCTCATTTAAGCGTAAATGTGGATTTTGCCAAAAAACAACAACAGATAATTAAAGGTCACTCACAATGTTCAGGTTGATCAAGAGAAACAGGTTTTGAGGTCCCTACTTCTGAAATTTTAACGAACAAATTCAAACTGCCAGTGTCCTCCACATTTTCAGCCCATAGGTTAAATAATTTAATGACAGAGAAAAGAACTTAACAGGTTGCTCCTTTTTTTTTACAGAGAGAACACTGAACACTGAGAACTTTATTTACCAACTTTACTTGGTAAATAAGGTAACCCTAAGGTAACCCTTGGTAACCAAGGAAGAAGATTTTAGGCAAAGCCTATTCTCACAATCTGTCGTTCACTCCTTGATACACATACAATATTGAACTCAAAGGTAGCTAATGAGTACTAAGATACTAGATATAAAAGAAGTCGTGGAGAGAGAGAGAGAGAGAGAGAGAGAGAGAGAGAGATTCTTGATATGTGTAAGTGCAAGTGTGGACATTTTTTTCTGTTCATCTATTTGTTTGAATACGTTGCAAATATTAATGTTTGTGTGCACTTCGATTTGATTTCGATCAAGATTTAGTGCCGTATAAATACTGTATGTTGTTGTTGTGCATGAATACTCGTCACAAATTGATCTGAACTAAATACACATTAAAATACTTTTTATAAGAAAACTTTTATAGATCTGAACTATCAACAGCAATCAGAAATACAAAGGAAAGCACACACTATGACCAGCTACTGACCACTTGAAGTAGCAGACCTCCATCATGGACATCCAAGTCAGCCTTGACCTTGTAGGCAGCCTGAAGGTCAGGGGCGGATATGTTGACCACCACACGGAACTCGCTGGAGTCCACCAGACGCACTGTGCCCTGCAACACACCACAGATCAGTTGTACATTCATCATGAACGTATCAATGTGCTCCTGTCTCTGATTGTGTCTCCGCCTCTTTGTGTCACTCTCATCATGTCCCCATCTCTATGTGTCTTCTCGAGTTCGGATAAGGGCACACATATACACACAAGTTCCACACAGAAACCTATGTGCAATCAGGAAAAATAATAATATATGGAAGTAAGAAATATGAAAGTGTGCACTTTACACGCAGAAACCCATCCGCTTATTTCTTATATAAGTGAATGGGGTTTCCGCATGGAACTTGCAGATTGTGGATCTAATGAGTAACGCGTGTGTGTGCCCTTAGGGTTTGAGTTAGGATTAGGGGACACACACTGACACAGAGATGGAGAGATATCAGACATGTTATAGAACAGGGACAAATACAGATAGAGACATACAGTGAAAAGATGATAAATTAAAACAAAAACAAACATTTAGAACGAGAACACATCGAGGACATATAGAACGAGGACATATTGAAACGGGACACATTGACTAGAGATGAAGTTGGCAACACATAGAGATGATGCCACATTGACACATAACCATTTCATCAGTAAGTTACTGTGAGTCTGGATTAACTTCATTGGCCCTTGCTTGACATCGACAGTGCCAGTGATTAGACTAAATCTGGGGCAAATGGTAAAGTGAGAGAGCTGTATGAGAAATAGTTTTCGACAGAGAAACTAGTCAGTATAGTCCATAAAACCCCCAATATATACATGAATACATGGAAGGGGTGGGGGGAACACAGAGAGAGAGAGAGAGAGAGAGAGAGAGAGAGAGAGAGAGAGAGAGAGAGAGAGAGAGAGAGAGAGAGAGAGAGAGAGAGAGAGAGAGAGAGAGAGAGAGAGAGAGAGAGAGAGAGAGAGAGAGAGAGAGAGAGAGAGAGAGAGAGAGAGAGAGAGAGACAGACAGACAGAGAGCTTCAACAAAGCGACAAAAAGGCTAACGCAGCTGTTTTGGTAATCCCCCTCTTAGCTAGCTAATCCTTTATTTCTATTTAAAGTTCTGAAATATGACACGATTTGCACCCATACTTGCTTCCTCCCTCCCCTGTCACCCTTGCCTTCCTTCCAGTTCCCGGTCAATCCTACTCGATTTGTGCGCATGTGTGTGTGTCCCGTGTGCGTGCTAACACATTCATTGTCATTCTATCACATCAATTAATCTATCACATCAAGGGAGGTAATGAAAACAGGAAGATATTGGTAGAGTATGTACATTTCTTTATAAAAACATTCTCAAGTCTCCCCATCTTTCCCTAGCAAGCAATAGCTTCAGCTGCAAAATAAACGTCAGTACCACTCCTCTCTCTCTCTGTTTTTCTGTCTCTCCGAATCTTTCTCTCTTGGCAGGTAAAGCGAGAAAGAGAGGCCCAATTTGTCATGGCATACACGTTGCAGACAGATCAGGTTTGACTATCGGGTCATAATCTGACAGGACTAGGCTTGCTGGAGCCTACATGCCGTAAAAGTTGAAAGAAGTGTATTGTATTGGTGTGTGTGTGTGTGTGTGTGTGTGTGTGTGTGTGTGTGTCAGCATGCATGCTCACATGTGTATGTGTGTGTTTGTTTCTGTATGTGTATATTTATGTGCATATATATATGGTAATGTGTGTGAAGAGAGACCTGGAATATGTTCCTCAATAAATATGACCTTATAATTATATTCATCTTGTATAATCATGTATGTATTTGAGAACATGAACCGTTGAATGAGAACATGAACTTGCTTGTATGATTGTACTCCCCATCTGTTCAATCAGTCTAAATGTTAAAACATTACTATTTTAAAAAAATACATTTTATTCAATAGACTTACATTGTCAAATATTTAAATTGCAATCATTTTCCTATATAATCTAATAAACATTAAGCACCAACGTAGTCAGACAATTGTAAGCACACTTTTGCTACCACATACCGCTAGTCCCACATGCAGTTAGTACCATATCAGTGGATTCACATACCACTGGTCCTTGGACTCACAATACCACTGGACTTGTGGGACTAGTGATACTGGTCCCACATACCGCTATTCCCACAATTCTGATATAAATTTGAATGGGAAAATGCAATGGCTACCACATACCATTGGTACCACAAAGCTTTGTTCCCACAATTTAGTCCCACATTTTGTGGTAATAGTGGTATGTGGGACTAGCTGTATGTGGGAGTAATAGAATAAGTAATATCAATATTCCCACATTTGTGGGAATATCGACATGCCAGGCCTTGGTTTTCAGTCATTGTTCCCACATACTGCTAGTCCCACAAGCAGTTAGTACCACATACAAATGGATCCACATACCGCTGACCAGCGGTATATGGGACTAGTGGTGCAACTAGTCCCACATACTCATACTGCTTTACCACAATTCTGATATACATTTGAATTGAAAAATGCAATAGCTACCACATACCATTGGTACCACACCCTTTGTTCCCACATTATGTACAATAGTGGTATGTGGGACTAATGGTATGTGGGACCAATGGTGTGTGGGAACATTGGTATGTGGTAAAAGAATGCTTCCAGAAAACTGGTCTATTAGGTGGTAGATCTAATATATATGCAGCTGATCCTTATTTGAATTTGTTAAAACATCTACTTGACAGTAGTAGAATACTTGACAGATGCATAATTGATGGCAAATTATTCTGACTTCTATGAATAAAGTCCATCTTTTTCATTACAATATTTCAATGAAATTAATAAGAAAAAGGAAAATTATATAATATGCTGCAAACCACCAAAGTAAAAATATACAAATGTTACCAAGCCCTAATTGAATTGATTCCTACATACCGACCTAGATCTAAACATCCACAATTGTTTTCATAAAGTATCATTGTACTTTGTAGATTATTTATCTGGAGCTTGAGACTTCTGATGCATGGCATAATGGGGCCCAGCTTGGCATAAGTAAAGGTGATGGTCAGAAAAGTGGCGTGTACATCGAGCTTGATTTTTATCGCTCCAGACAAACTAGGTATGACGGTAAATAATTACCTTATGAGATAAATAGTCCTAGCCGGCGCCTAGCCAATCAGAATCGTCTGTTTGTCCGCCATTGTGAATTTTACGAAACTATGTGCATGGCGATTTCTCGGCAAATATGTAGATTTACATCCTCCTGCTCTATTTCTTGGTTCTTTCCGTGGTTAGGGATAGGGTTAGGGTTAGATGGTTATAGTTCTCATGCCGAGGTAAATATTTCATGACAAGTAATTATTTACCGTGACATAGGAACACTGATCATGTGCGACAAGTCATGTGACACTAAGGGGAAACTACTCTGGAAACAATGTATTTTCGTTCTTCTTCTTCCTCCGGTTTCTTCTTTTCAAAAAAATACTATGTTTGTGTGTGTGTGTGTTCATCTTTGTGCCCATAAGTTGAATAGAACTCTACATCCGCAACAAAATTACTACCTATTGCGGAAAGTCCCCATAATTCTTTTTATTTTTATTGGCCTACTTTTTTAGTTACTGTACTCAGCACGTTGTGAACTTCCGGTAAAACAGATGAATTCTGATTGGTTGGAAGTGCGGCCCCGCGAATGAGGACTAAGCTTGATTTCTTTCACTTTCAATTCTACTCTCGTAACTTGACTTTGAATGTTCTGTTCTAAATCAGGCGACCAGAGTATTGGACAATTGATTCAAGAAAGAAAACCAGTGCTAGGGGTGTCATGACACCATTTGATTCATTTAAGTGAAAACTGAGAGTCATAGACTGTGCAAACGTATCATCTGTCAAGCACTGAAACTTGTGAAAGTGAAAATCTTCAAAATGGCTGCCAAGCCCAACGGGTTGGAAATTGATAGTATAAAATGGGACCATTTTCGCGATTGCTGCAGCATGTGCCTAGAGCCTTATGCCGGGAGAACCCCAAAACTTTTGCCCTGTTTTCACACCTTTTGCCTGCCTTGCTTGACGACATTAGCAGAATCTGTAACAAGTGAGAAAGTAAACGTGATAACTCCACCTTTGACACAATCTGCGAGTGTTGAGAAACTTGATCCCCAAAGCAACGGAGAAGAAAAGGAAGAACGCCAACAACATGCTGAAGATTTAGATGGTGTAATGGTTGAGGAGCCCAACAGTAATGAAAGGACTGAAAAAGATAGAAAAGAGGTTGCGGGTGTTGTGACTGGTCCTGTTGACATGACTTGTACTGGGGACAGCAAGCCAAGCAATGTGTTTCTGTGTCCAACCTGTAGAGCAACGGTTACTGTACCTGCAGGGGGGGTGTCAGATCTGCAGGTAGGCTATGTTTAAATAGCTCAAGGGGGGTGGGGTGGGAGTGCGCATGTGTGAGTAGCCCATATTGTGTGTATGTACATTATTTCCTCTTTTGCAGTTTAAAGATTGCATGGTAAAGGTAAATATGTGCCCCCGCCCCTCCCTGCATTTCTCGGTTAATTCTATTTTTCCGTTTTTGCCTTACCATACATAAAGCTGTATTTTAGGAACATTTTTAGCTAATAACCTTTTTGGAATACTAACCCTATCCCTAACCCTAGCCCTACCCCTAACCCTAGCCCTACCCCTACCCCCCACTATGTACTGCAGTACACCGTGATTTATCACAGTTGTGGTTCGTTGCGTTTTTCCGTCTTATACTGTTATCGGGTGGGGGTTAGGGTTAGGGCTTGGGTTAGGGTTAGGGTTAGTATTCCCAAAAGATAATTTGGTGAAAATGTTCCTAAAATACAGCTTTATGTATGTTAAGAAAGGCAATAACGGAAAAATACAATGAATCGAGAAATGTAGGGGGGGTGGCACATCTTGACCTTTACCTGATTGCATTCTTCGTCTTTCATAGAGCAACCACCATCATCTTTTTTTATGGTTCTGTTTCGTTCTTCTGTTGTTCTTTTGAAAACCTTCAGTCATTGATTACTATCTGATACTGATGATTAAACTTAACCAATGAGCATTTTGATAATTGAAATGAAAGGTCTCATTATTTTATGGCGGATCAAGTAGCTATGAAGGGGGGAGGGGGTTCTACTTCCAATGACCATGTCTAGGGAGCAAAGCCGGTCAGAAGCATATGCCACATGGTAATTTGATGTAAAAGAAGCATTGGAAGCTTCTGTTGGGTCTATAAGATTCATGATCCATATTGTTCTTATATTGAAATTCTGGCATACATTTACGTAAGGTACATGAAATCAAAGGTGTCAGCTTGTACTAAGTGGTAGTGATAGCTTTGTTATTTTATTGGAGGGTATTGGTGGTCTTGGAGGAATCCCTGTAACGCACCCTCACTCTCCACCCCCACCCCCAATGCCAGATCTGTCTCTGTGCTAATTTGTCATCTTAATTGATTGATTGGATTTGTCTATTTTGTATGCCTTTTTTGCTCTACAAAATTGACATTTGTAATCAATTAATATTTTTCCAGACCAATTTTTACATTGTCATGGAACCAGAACCAGATAAAACCACAGAACCAATGCTGTGTCAAATGTGTGATGAAGAAAATGAAGGCAGAAAGGAGGCTGAGTACTCATGTGATAAATGCCAGCAACGCATGTGCCGAACCTGCCGACGTCTGCACGACAAGATTGTGGACAAGAAAGAACACCAGGTGAAACCTCTGAGCCTCAAGGAGAAGACGGCATCGTCTCATCAGAAAGCTGACGAGAAAAAATGTCGCAATCACCAAGACCAGCAGCTGTGCCTCTTCTGCCAGGATTGTGACGCAGGCATCTGTCTGGTGTGTAAACTGACATCACATCAGTCCCATAACACAGAAGACATGGCTGTCGCTGCCATAAGAGTGAAGGAGGACATTGGGACCATGGTTAACAAGGCTAAAGATCAGGTTAGTTTTTACTGAATTCAATTGTCACTATGTGGTTTGTACTTTTGGACTCATTGTACAAAAGACATGTCCATTGCTGTTGCGAATGCAAAGGAAGAGCCAGGGACCATGGTCAACATGGTTAGTTGTACTCCCTATTTCATACCATACAAATCTTTTAGAGCTTTCTGATATTTGGGATATATTTTAAACTTTAATAAGTCTCATTGAAATATCTAGAGGATACTCTGGCTAATTGTGTAGCCACTAGTACTGTAGGATTGGATGCTGTTGTTGAAAGCACGTAGCATTCAGTTAGATTTTTTTTAAAGCTTTCCAGTGCATTCTTTATATAGTTTCAGTCACAAGTCTTTGTATGGTTTCAGTCAGTCATGTGCATCTCTTAAAGAAACAACCAAAACATGTGTACTACTATACTAGTACCATATTGTACCTACTATAAGTATAAGGCGATACTTTCCTTCCTAGACTGGGACCCCTGCGCCTTATAATGCGACTGATAATAATAGTAAGAAACTATAATAACAATTTTGTGTAAAATTTGGGGGGTGCGCCTTATAAGCAGGTGTGCCTTGTAGTCCATAAAATACGGTACTCACATGAAAGTCATAAATTATTAAATGCAAATCATTCTGTTGATTGCTTTTTGCACTCTATCATAATAACTTCTATGAGTATGATTATAGTTCATAACGTTTGCTGCCTTGTTCAAATTGTTGAAGGCCTAAGCACCAGTTTGTTCCGAAGCATATCCAAATCTTTTCATGACACAAAGTATAATTATCATCTGTTGTTGTTTTTACAGATTAATGTGATGCAGAGACGACTGACTCGTCTGTCCAGAGATGACAAAGAACTGACTCGTCAGCAGCAGGAAGCCATTGACGATGTGAAATCATACCATGGTGAGATTCTTCATTGGGCAGACCGGGCTCGTGATGAGCTTCTGGAAGCCATTTCAGGCCACTCCGAACATGCTCTGTCTGGATTGAAGAGTGAAGAAACCTCTACCCATGAGTGCATCAACTCTTTATGTGGGCTGGTGTCCCGTGCTGCTTCAGCTAAAGACAACTCTGAGGTTCTGCTGTTGAGAAATGAATTGCAAGCCGCGCTCCTGGAGGAAGAAGAATTTGAGGGGCACAAACAGGAATCGGAGAGAACGGAACATAAGACATTTTTGCAACTGGAAGGGGATTCATCAGCTGTGGATTTGAGCATTGTTAGGGCCTACTTTGGAGAGGTGTTAGTTGGAAACGGAGAAGAAGTCCCGTTTGTGTCCATCAGAGACCAGATGAAGGCCATGGAAGGAAAAATGGAGTCAATGAAGGCAAACCTGAAGACAGTGGAGCAAGGTGTGGAGACTAAATTGCAAGACTCAAGAAAACACACGGAAGCGGCTATGGGTGGAAAACTGGAGAAGACAAAAGCAAGTCTGAGCGCTGATCTGAACGCAAAAGTGCAGGAGTTGAAAACGAAAATGGGTAAGGTGACATTTTTCAAAAATCAGATTGTTTTTAATCTTTAAGTTTCAATAAATGAGAGAGAAGAGTAGTGTGGTGAATGATATGGACTGGGGATTGAGGTGAGGAAAAAATAGACAATTGTATAGGGTTGAAATTTGAGGCGGAAACAAATACATTTACCTAGTTATTAATAAAGCAAAGATCAATGACTGTTGAGTGTTTGTGCTTGTGATTTTAGCAAATGTTTGTTGTTGTTTTATATTTGCATTTTGTGCCTCAAAGGGAATTGATGCAGGTTAAGAAGTTTTGCGGTTTGTCCAGTTGAGTGCATATTCATAGTATTCTTCTTCCACTGTTATGCAAACTTCTGAAGAATTTTCAACATTTTTGCTTCTAAACCCAAAGGCGCTTTGATGAATTTAGTATGTGAATTCTTTTTTGTTTGTGAGTAATTGTTGCTTGAGCATTGGGGCGTCTTGTACTTTATGCCCCCCCTCCCCCCCCCCCCCCCCCGTTACATTTTTACATAAAAAATTGTCACTGTCACTGTCTTACATTCTCAAGATAGGGTTAGGATGAGCCTTAGATTATTTTCATAAAACTGAAAGAAGTGGACTTTTGAGATTGAGGGTCGTAAACATGATGGAGTTGTCTAAAGTACAAGATTACAGAATATTGAATATTATTTAACTAAACATTTTTTGTACTTTCTGGTTCTTTGGAGAAATTAGGAAGAGATAAAATATAATGTACATGGGTGAAAGTATTTCAGGCATACTCCTGAAATCAGGATTGAAAAAAGCTGATAGAAAGTGTGTTCAGGATTGGACATTTTGTCATCCGGAACCATGGTCTTATAAAATTAAACATTTCTACACAGACAGACACATTGGGAATTGTTAATGTGGTCACCACTTCAGGATAGAGAAGATTCAGAGAACTTTGAAACATGTCATTTCAGGATTGAGAGTGATTTACTTTCACCCATGCATGTAGGCTACACTGTGTATAGATTGATTACTGCATGTTTATGTGTGTGTGTGTGTGTGTGCGGCGTGCGTGCGCGTGTGTTTCTGCTTGCAGGCACAGTTGCAGCTTTCCAAGCATTTGGGCCACTGTCTATCACTATCAGGAACGATGAGAAACTCGTGTTTGACTGGGTACAGACTAACCTTGGCAATGCATTTGACAAAAACTCAGGCGTTTTTAAGGCGCCTGTATCAGGCCTCTACTGCTTCCAGGCAACTCTCATGACAAAGCTGGCTGGCAGATACTTGCATTCTGGACCGATTCGCATATTTTTGTGCAATGATAGTGATGGTGCTTTGGCTGAAATGCTAAATCATAATGGGGGAGACAAAGCGATCCAGTCAAGCATCAGTGCACTTGTTCATATGGAGAAAAACAAACGCATTTATTTGAAAAATAAGAGTGGGAATGAGATACAAGTCATTGGTGGCATCACCAACCCTTGCACAACGTTTCATGGATTCCTGGTGAAAGCTGATTAGACATGTGACTGACAGAAAAGTGGACAGATCGGACTAGAAGCATTCCGGTTTTTTAAAAGGCTTTCAACATATTTTTCTTTGAACTTGAAGCTTTAACTGTTCACACTGTTGGTAGAGTAGAACATTTCTTCCCAAATTTATAATGATATTATTAGCTCTTTGAACTTGAAGATTTAACTGTTCCCGTTGTTGGTAGAGTAGAACATTTCTTCCCACTTTTACATGATAATATTATTGGCTCTTTGAACTTGAAGCTTTAAGTAAAATTAACTGTTCACGTTGTTGGTAGAGTAGAACATTTCTTCCCAAATTTATATGATATTATCATCTATCTATATTAGTCTACATTTCATTACAGTTTTGCACCTAAAAACGGCACCACCTAAAAACAAAAACAATGACAACTTTGGCTGATCAGTGTGCCAGTGCAAGCGTCTTGTGCAAATTTAATTTAGTTTGATGATGCGTTTGGAAAACATACTTTTACATATGGTTGTTATGTTCTGGTTCTGTTCTTTGTTCCGACAAAGATATGCTAGAGAGGCCTAAACGGCAGATATTCAAAAACTGGTTTACGTGGTGACAGTCCTGAGATGACCATAGCTGTTGACGGGACTATAACAAACTAACTATTCAAAAACTGGAATTTGAAAAAAAAATGTAATAAATACAATAGTAACCTTCAGAGGTTTTAGAAGGAAAAGGAAAAGAACACAAAGCAAACAACAAATGCAAGGCGGCAAGCTGCTGAAATCATTATCCTTTTAAATTAAGAGTCTGTGTGTGTAAATGTATCACTGTGTGTATGTTTAGAACCATTTATCCACACAAGTGTAGCATCCCCATACTATAAGTTATCGTGGAATAAACAGAACCAGGGAGAAAAAGAAAACTGGAAATGCAGACAGAAATGAAGAGGAGAGAGACAGACAGACAGAGAGAGTGACAAATTGACAAACTGATGATTTAATGTCAATAGCTACATAGCCATCAGAAGTCGAAGTCGTAAGTTTTAATGAATATGCCTTTCTGCCCGTATCATATGGAGGGGTGGGGAAGGGGAACACAATGAATCAAAATAACAGTTCTAACGAAATCATACATCCATTGAAAATCCAAACAACCATGCAGCAAAAAAGTACACATACAATAATAAATAAAAAAATAAAATAAATATGCATTACTTGGAAAAACTATTAAGCAATCAATTAATGCAAAACACTGAAGCACAATATTCACCAACCCATCAGCAACTATTAAACAGCTCAAAATATTACATAATGAATCGATGAGCTGTAAATAAGTAGATTTTACTGTAAATCAATCTGTCATTGTTAATCCCTTAATGATTTTTCAATCAATGAGGAATTACTAATAATCATCTGATATATAAATCAAACTACAGTTACTACTAACCATCTGATATATAAATCAAAGGAGTGAGTCAGCATTGACAACTAGCCAAAAAATCAATATAATAGACAAACCGCTCATTATGTGACAAATAAATGGATCAAACTTTAAGATTACCAACTAGTCAGATCAAAAGGCAGACCAAGAACTAGCAAAATAATTAAAGGACACATTGTTACGCTGTTTACATACACTTTCTATAAGGGAAGGGGGGGGGGGGGGGGGGGGGGGGGGGGTGTAAGAAAATGGATGAAACACAAAATAAATTTAGGTTCAGCACTAACAAATTCAAGCGAGTATATGCACGTCCACTTTGTATAACATGTATTAGACCATGAAGGACGATAACTAATGAGTTGGCAGTTTAACAGTATGTATTGACAAAAGGGAGATGGGAGGCATAATCAGTACAAACATACATAACAATACGTGCAAACCCAGCATCTGTAGGCCCTAATTTAGCCAAGAAGTTAAGGAAAGGCAAACTAGCATCATAGTCATCAAATTTATAAAATAAAAAAAGAAACACATTACAGACAAAGTTAAGTAAAAACTCGATGGCATGGAAAAGTAAGTTAGATATATATCTACGTCACGCAAAACATGATTACAAAGGTGCACCTTTGTACAAAGGTGTGTTATGCAGTGAAGTGGCAAATTATACATCATGTGCACACAATTCAGAATATTCCACACACACTAGCTCACTAAGGCATCGTATACAAAAAGAATAGCAGAATGCATGTAATACCTGGCGCTGTCATATAAAGACATGTTACGACAAGGTACTCAAGATTCATAAACAACATATAGCATAGACCTGTTTAATCCCCATGCATGGAGTTTCTATTGGCACGAATAAAGGACAATCTCTTTTCAACAGGAATGGCTAGATAGTAAGCCACATAGGAATAATTGATCAGTAATATTTTGAAATCATATAAACATAATAGTTATAGCCAACAGAGAGAGAGAGAGAGAGAGAGAGAGAGAGAGAGATAATCTTAATTTAAAAAAAAAGGAAAATCCACAAGTCATCAATATATTTCCTCCTTGTCCATGCTGTTTATTTCTTTGATGTTTATCTTCACATGTCACATATTTTATTTTAAGAGTTTAAAGTTCATGCATCAGGTTTGATGCTTCGTGTTCTGTTGTGATGTTCATAGCTGCAGATACCCCCCCCCCCCCCCCCCCCCATTTTCTCGGTTCTTTTTTCAGTCTTGCCTTTCTTACTGAAGATTGAGCACATAAACCTCCCTTGTTTTCTATATTTAAAGTTAATTTTCATCCTTTTAAACAAATAAAAACGCATTTGCTAATAGTAGAATATAAAGGCGTGACTAAAAACAATGAACAAGTTGAGGGGGTGTTGAATCTGCATCTTAGCCCAAGATTTAATACATCACTTGTTTTTTTAATTTTGTTTACGGCGGTGAGAGTTGCGGTTGTTTGATTAAATAGATATGTTTATCTCAGTATGTACCTTTTGATAGTCATTTGAACTTCACGCGTAAGATTTCACGTTTTATTTTCTGTTATGATTGTGTTCAGGGTTGAAGTTTGATGGCTAACTGTGTGTGGCCAGGTGGTTTGATACAAACAGCGCTGTACGTTTTCTTTTCTTCATTTTCTTCCCCGGTTGTAACGTTTTCAAGCATAGCTCGTTGTTCTTCATGAGGTCATCTGGCTCCTGGTCTCTCTTTTAATTTTTTTTTTTACAGATCTCTGCTTTTTTGTCTGCATGTCATGGACATCTGTATTTTTATGTATTTCCTTTTCGTTTCCATTCATGTTTATAAATATGTTTCCATATTAATATATTTTGGGCTGCTTTCTTTATTGGTTAACTTTTCTCTTTGTTTTTGTTGTTCTTGATTTTGTGGCAACCTTTGTAAGCCAAAAAGATTAAAAAAAGCTCTTCAGACAAATGTTATCTGAAGTTAATTTTGCTATACAAAGTGCTTTCGGGGTTATTTTCTTTAAAGTTGGTTGGTCTTGTTCGTACAAGACCAAGCTAGACTGTTGGCTATTTCACTTTTTTTTCAATATTATTTGCATTACAAAGCTTAGAAAAATACTCATGATGTGTGTGTATCCATATATGTGTGTAAGATAAAGTGAGAAAGTGTATTATGCACCTTCACTTTGTTTGAAAAACACAGCGTGTGTGTGTATGTGTGCGCGCGCGCGAGCACGCGCAGCGAGGCAAACAAAACCGAGCACATGTGTTACTCAATTTCACAGCAAAATAATGAATTAGTAGATATCAAATTAGGCTTTGGCAGGTACTTCAGTGTATTGTAATGATTGTAATTATCCTGTCTGTCAAAGTCTTTACATTACATTGATCTCCAGCCAATCCAAGTTGTAGTCTGTAACGAGAAAATCTCTATACTACACAACTAGACGCGCATCTTACCTTTAGATAGGCCTAAGTATAAATGTTAACCACGTTAACCCTTTCACCGCCAGCCGTATTTCAGCCAAACATTTCCATTACATTTACCTGGGTAGAGAACAAAATCCATCTACTGTATTAGGGATTCTTCTGTGACATATATAAAATAAGGTCTATCCTTACTTCCCAGAACTAAGACAATAGGGTCTTTGGATAATAGACCCCAATTTGATGCGTTTTAGTGACATAGATGTTGAATCACTGTGGTGCTAAAATGTGACTTTGGTGGTGAAAGGGTTAAAGTCTACAACTATAAGTTTGATCTTCAACCTTTCAACCTTTGTCCCCCAGCTGCTTCAACTATTCCACTTCTACGTGTTGCACTCCAACATCATGGTGTCGTAACAACTTTATTTTTCAAATGTTAACACTGTTGTGTCTGTCGACCTCAACATATAATAATACTACTGAACATAATTTTATATAGCGCTTTACTCCCTTTACAGGGAGCTCAAAGCGCTTTACATAGCCAATAAAACACAAATAAGTTAACATTATACACATAAGACTCACTACAATCAAATCAAATATACATAAAATAATATTATTTAAACAAAGCTTCTGTTCATAGCCACAAAATTTGAAACAATAATTATTACAATAATATAAACAAATTATTATAAGAAAAGAAACAAAATTGCACAAATGTCGCGTGGATACTGCACACGTCTAGTGTATAGTCCATACATAATATAAAGGAAGAAATTGTGGGCTATTATCATCCCTTGACAAAATGGCTTGATTGCCTACCTTTGTAGATTCATCCCTTTTTGTACAAGTGACAATAGAAAAATATTGGAAACGTGCTTTGCGCTGAGTGTCACGAGCCCTATTTTTTAGTACACACAAAGTAAAATATAATTTTAATGATTTTGGAATTAAATGTATATAGAAACAAACTGAGCCGATAAGATCAACTCTTGGGGCGCTTGCAGGGAGGGGATAGTGTCTTTTAAACGATGTGGTGCAGAGGTTTATTTTTTATTTTTCTATTTGTTTTTGTTTTTGCTGTCCCATCTTCTTGGCCGTATCCAGTGGCGTTGCTCCCACGCCACTCGATCATTCCAAGCGCCAACTCCCAACCACACCATGGTTTGTCAGGTCGCGGAATCCGAAACCAGGGGAGCGAACCTGTGAGGCCATCAGGAGGCAACCACCAGAGGAGACACTGCACTGCTGCAGAGTCACTTCGGTGGAGTTCCGTGGAGCCTGTTCTGAGCTAACATACACAGGCGACCACCTACTGAGCCCCTTCCTGACGACAATAATGTCTTAGTCGCGGAGCCAGCATGAGTGACGTCCTCCTCCGAGGGCGTCACCATGTCCTTCAATCGACAGCTCCCCAGACCATACCGGATTGGAAATCAAAACTGATACAACAGAGGTACTACATGCGGCATGGTGGGTGGATGGGTTGATTTCCATTAAACAATCTTAACTTATTTAGCCTTAATTGGTTACTGTAAAGATCTTCACTTATTCAGTCTTGAATGCTGGTTACTTAGCAACAACAGCAATGGTAAATGGCAAGTTTTGAGTTAAGTTCAAACATCTTGTTCAGGAACAAGTCCGGTACTCTTCCAGTTTTAAGGAATAGGTCTTTGACAAGAGGATTTATTTTACTAAGAGGTGAAAGGGATTTATGCACGTGATGACCCAAACTTTGTATCTGAAAATGTCTCAGCACCCTTTTCTTATACTGCAGAGCCAGAGCATTCCCTGCCCCTCCCTCCTCTTGAAGTCGTCTACCTAGATAGTTTTTGGAACATGCCTGTGTGGTTACGATGCGCACATGCATGTCTTCATGTGCATGTATGACCCTGTGTGTGTGTGTGTGTGTGTGTGTGTATGCATGTGTGCCTGGTGTGTGTGTGTGTGTGTCAATGTGTGCGTGTGTGTGTGTGTGTGTGTGTGTGTGTGTGTGTGTGTGTGTGTGTCAGGCATCAGAATTGTCAGAGGATTAAGAATTTTTGACAGAGGATTGGCTTCTCCTGTCAGAGGTTTTGCCTCAGTGTTTGTTCAGTGTTATATTTTCTATAAAATAGCATTTTAAAGTGATTTTTCACTTTATTAAGACATTCTGGTGGTGTTGGAAACTAATTTCAGCGTTGTCCCTCTTCAGGCTAGGGCCTTGATGGCCCTTTTACCACGGTTTTCAGAGGATTGGACATCAGACTTCTCTGATGCCTGGTGTGTGTGCGCGCGCGTGTAGGCCTTATGTGTGTGAAATTGCGTGCGTGCTAACACACATATCTTCTGTGTGAGTACCCCGGGTGCGCGAATATGTAGGCACGAGCGTGTGTCTTCAGACAGGTAGACTTGAATGACAGCAAGCGGTTCACATGTGGGCTAAGTGGCGTGACTTTTTGGCGCGACGTTAAGGTCAAGGGTTTGAACCAAGACATAAAAATAGAAAAGAACATTGAAAAAAAAGAAAAAGAAAAAAAATGGGATAAGAGGGGATAGAAAGGTAAGACGAAGGTGGTAGAGGGTGTGTGTAGGTGGATGGATCGGTAGGGGTAACTCGGGGTCTTAGCCTATCTGAGGTATATCTACAGGGGTAGAATGATAGGAGTGAAGGAGAAGAAAAATGGATTAGGTGACAATTGGTACATTGTGACAGTCTTCATTATGTAAAAGTGCATTGTTGTAGAAAGGGGAGATGGAGGCGAGGTGGGTTGCATTCAACCATTCTGAAAGTCTACTTAGCAGGCTAGGCCTATACACCTTTATAATAGTGTTTATGCGTGTGTGTGTTGTGTGCGCGCGTGTGTGTGAAGTTATGCGTGTGCAATGCATGCATATAAACTATTCATACCTGCATGCCCGCACGGCATACAGCCTACACAGTGCATGCATGCATAGGCATATACAGGCATATTGTATACATAAAGGTAATTAAAACGAAAATTCTTAATTGCTCGTACCAAGTATGATTTGACTTGCAGTTTATAAATTTGGAAATAAACCGTTTTGGGTATTATGATTCACACTCCACTCAAAATGTCTAGGTATGCGCTTTCTCCCGCACACGCCCCGTGTGCTAAAAGTTCAACATTTCTTCCCGCCCCCAACACACACAATAGAGCCACTACACACACTCTTTACATAATGGCCGGTCCATTACGGGTGGGCCAAGGACAACAGTGTATCCCAAGGTTCGTCGCCTCTCTCCACCCCTTTTTCGCTTGACCCAAACCATCCCGTCAATTAAAAAAAAAAGATATTGGAAAAAGAAAAAGAAGACCTTTTCAACAGTCTGTCAGGTGGCGATTTTTTCTTTCATTTGTTTCTCTTTTAAAATGCTATTCCAATGCTTTAAAGCCATGAGTCATTAATGAAAAATGCCTATTTCACTCGTTGCTTTGAAATAGTCTTATAGGTTATGTTATAGGAACTGCATGACCATGCTGCCTTCCACAGATATATTTAAGAAAATGGGGAGATTAAACAGTTTTTGTTCTGATAGATTTATAACACCCCCCACCCCCACCCACCCCACACACGCTTAAACTGCTCTGGTGGAAAAGCACTGCCACTTTGTAGACCCTACATTGTCTCTCTATGATCCCCACAAGATCCTTATTGATGCTGCATATTTCATAATTGCCCATAAAGTCCGATATTTATGCTTGCCAAATGCCTCCTTGCTGTCGACGCAGGCATGGTATAACCTATATTGATGAAAACAAAACCATAGGCCTACTTACAGATGATTTGGAAAAAGAAAGTTTGTTAAGTGGTGGTTCTATAAGATCAGAGACTCCATGTATTTTGTTCTGGGAAAAGCTGGCCTATGTGAACTGGGGAACACTGAGGTATGCATACGGGAGGTTTAGATCTTAAACCGAAGGAGACATACCGCAACTTTGGATCTAGATTTTTCTGTAAACAAAATTTTTTTTTCAGCCCTGAGAGGGAAAGGAGAACTGAAAAGAAGGTTAGGCCTATTCAATAATCAATAGCTAAAGAGCAGAAGTTCAGATTCTGGTGTTCAAATTTAGTTAAATCTTTCCCATTTTGTTTTCTGTTTTCTTAAAGGAAACTACATGATTGCATGTGTTACGCCCAATCCGTGAAATTGCCCATTTCATGAAATGGGCAAAATGCTTTGCCCAGGTCGTGAAATAATAATTTTAAATATTGCTAATTACAAAAGCACTATGAATAAAAAATAGTTTTCAGTCATTTAACACACAGAGATAAATAATTGGTTCAAACGAACGAGACATCACACCGTAGGAGAGTTTAAAATTCATTTATACAGACTTAATTTGATAAAACGTTTGATAAAACATGTGGCTCAGGAATGCCCCAGCGTAGCATTCAGTAGAGTTGGGGGTAGTATGGGGGTGAAAATACAATGTAGAAAAACGTGCTACAGTTGACTCAACCTTAATCAATGTCTGTGTGAATGAAGATTGAAAAATGTGATATACCATGTGCGTTTCATGAATTGGGCAAAGCATTTTGCCCATTTCATGAAATAGGCAATTTCACAGATTGGGCGTAACACATGCACTATTTAACCGTCCTTGACAAAGACACCATTTTAACTGCAGGAGGACGGCAAAACCGAAACAACCAACAAAGCGGGGAGTCAGGGACGGCCAGAACAGGTAGTTCAATGTCCA
>JAGGCT020000910.1:0-25000 GCA_017654935.2 Phymorhynchus buccinoides
TTGATTATTCAGCAAGGTGGAATTGGTGTTTTGTGGTAATTTTGAAGTCACTATATGATTATTCCTTGCTTTTTCTCAGCTGGAAATCAGCCTTAACCATTTGGACTTATGGCAATTGCAATAATGGACAAAGAACTGGAAATTTTAAAAAACATTAACAAAAAAAACATACTGGCAAGTCCCAACTTAACCTTGACAAAATTTGGAAAATAACAGTGATCTGACAAATGCATCCAACATGACTGAGGCCAACCAACCATATGAACTAGCTTAAGTCATGCTGTTTTCACACTGGACCAACACAAACGTCTGCCATAATTTTCCACAGACATCTTGCCCTATCTCATCTAAAATTCATGACCCGGATGATTTTTTTATTTTTACCTTGGCACAAAACATCAGGAAGACCAAAGATATACCCGGTGGACATCCATTTTCAATAGAGATAATTGCAATTGTTCGATTCCTACATCACACAGTTGCAGAAGCACCTTTCTCAAACTACCAAAAAAAACCACCATAATTATTTTTGGTTAGAGATACAAAGGTCCAAGTTTAACTTCATGGCGCATTCCCTGTCTCAAAAACACAAGAACCAGTGATTAAGTGTTCACTCTCTTTTACTAATTGAGTTTTACTAAAATGGAAAAAAAAAAGAATTAGATGACACTTTAGTAAGCATTCAAGTCGTCCAGTTGCTATGAATTGTTCTGCCCTTTGAAAAACTCATCGTTCATGACATAGGACATGATCTGAGACACGTCATTGTCCTCCCCTTCCTCTCTACCCTGTGCTGAAGCCCGAGGAGCCTTACTTGCCTTCCCCCCGCCATCCGTCTTCTTTTGTATTGGCTGTAGATGCTGCACGTTCGACTGAGGCGGTGGGGTGGTGTGGGGTGGTGAACCGTGGGGTGGAGTGGAATGAGGGGGGGTACTGTGAGGAGGGGTACTGTGAGGAGGAGTGTTGTGAGGAGGGGTCCCGTGCGGTGGGGTAGAATGGGGCGGAGTCATGTGTGGAGAACTGACAGCAGGAGCCATGGGCGGAGGGTGTGGCAGGTCTCCAGACTTGCTGCGCAGAAGGTTATCGATCATGAACCCCCCGCGCCCTGCAGGTGGAACCCCCGTCATGGGAGGCATCCCTGGGTGATAGGGTCCTGGACCCCCTGGACCAAACATCCTTGGATCTGCAGGGAACTGATGTGGAGGAGGGTACATCCCAAACCCTGGAGGAGGTGCATGTGGCCCATGGAAAGCCTGCCCTGGCTCTGTAGGATAGTAGGGGTGTCCTTGAAAAGGTGTGTAGAAACCGTGTGGATGGAAGCCTTCAGGTCCTTGGGGATGAAAAGCTTCTGGTCCAGGAGTCCGAAACCCTTCGCTTCCCACTGGATACCTGAAGCCTTCTCCTTGTCCTGGCATAGGAGGTCGAAATGCTCCAGCCACTGCCCCTGGATGCTTAAAGCCATCTGCCTGCAGTGGACCCATCTGACCCTTGAATCCTTCACTGCCTGACATAGGCCCTGAAGAGCCACCATGCTGGCTGTCTTCAACAGCTCCTGAAGGTCTCAATCCTTCTCCTGGAGGACCTGGGGGTCTCAACCCTTCTCCTGGAGGACCTGGGGGTCTGCATCCTTCTCCTGGAGGACCTGGTGGCTTCAATCCTTCTCCTGGAGGACCTGGGGGTCTGAGTCCTTCTCCTGGAGGACCTGGTGGCTTCAATCCTTCTCCTGGAGGACCTGGGGGTCTGAGTCCTTCTCCTGGAGGACCTGGGGGTCTGCATCCTTCTCCTGGAGGACCTGGTGGCTTCAATCCTTCTCCTGGAGGACCTGATGGTCTACACCCTTCTTCTGTAGGACCTGGGGGTCTAAACCCTTCTCCTGGGGGTCTGCATCCTTCTCCAAGAGGACCTGGTGGCTTCAATACTTCTTCTACAGGAGTTGGAGGTTTTAACTCTTCTCCATGAGGATCTGGGGGTCTAAAGTCTCCTCCTACACCACCAGTAGGTCTGTCTCCTTCACCTGAAGGACCTGGGGGTCTAAATCCTTCTTCTTGAGAACCTGGGGGTCTGAGTCCTTCTCCTGGAGGACCTGGGGGTCTAAATCCTTCTCCTGGAGGACCTGGTGGTCTGAGTCCTTCTCCTGGAGGACCTGGGGGTCTAAATCCTTCTCCTGGAGGACCTGGTGGTCTGAGTTCTTCTCCCGGAGGACCTGGTGGTATGAATCCTTCTCCTGGAGAACCTGGGGGTCTGAATCCTTCTCCAGGAATACCTGGTGGTCTGAATCCTTCTCCTGGAAGACTTGGTGGTGTGAATCCTTCTCCTTGAGAACCTGGGGGTCTGACTCCTTCTCCTGGAGGTCTGAGTCCTTCTGCTGGAGGACCAGGGGGTATGAATCCTTCTCCCGGAGGACCTGATGGTCTGCATCCTTCTCCTGGAGGACCTGGGGGTCTGAATCCTTCACCTGGATGACCTGGGGGTCTGAATCCTTCTCCTGGAGGACATGGGGGTCTGAATCCTTCTCCTGTAGGACCTGGGGGTCTGAATCCTTCTCCTCTATGATCTGGGGGTATTAACCCTGCTCCTGTAGGACTTGGGGGTCTAAACCCTTCTCCTGGAGGTCTGAATCCTTCTCCTGTAGGACCTGGGGGTCTAAATCCTTCTCCTGGAGGTCTGAATCCTTCTCCTGCAGGACCTGGTAGATAGGATCCTTCTCCAGAAGGGAATGAGGGTCTAAATCCTTTTGGAAAACCTGGATGCATGAATCTTTCACCAGATGGGAATGGAGGCCTGCATCTCTCCATCTCAACTCCTGGGTATGGGGATCCAAACCTTTCCATATGCATCCATGGACCGGGAGGTCTAAATGCTTCATTTCCTGGCATGCCCTGCATCTGATGACCTCCCCCTGGTCTTGCTGAGAAAGGAGGTAGGATTGCCTGAGGTCCCAAAGAACCATCAGTTTTAACCGATTCTTCTTCTTGTGTAGAAGACTCATTCTGTAATGAGGAAGGTTTTGGTTCTTCCTTATTTTGTCCGGTAGATCCTGAAGAGGTTGATTCTTCTTTGCCAGTTTCAGAAATTTTGGGACCTTGTTTCTCATCATTCTCAGACATGTCTCGGGATTGTGGTTCACTGCTTTGGCTCTTAGGATTCACTCTCTCGGTTTGCGCAGCAGGAGCTTCGGCTTTCGGCTCTTCAGTTGGTCCCTCATGTTTTGATCCATCATTTGAAGAAGTTGTTTTTTCAGTTTCTTCCTTTTTTCCTTCCTGTACCTCTTCATTCTGTGTCAAGGGCACCTGAGATGTATCCTTTGCCTCCTGTTTTGAGAAGTCCTGGGATTTCAAGCTTTCTGTAGGTCCCGAAGGGTTTTGACCAGTGGTCCCTAAATCTTCTTTTGGAGTGTCTTCTGTTCCTTCTTCTGATGCAGAAGTTTTTGAAGTTTGTGGCTGGTCTTGGGATGCTGATCCTTGGCTCTCCCCTGGACCCTGACTCTTAGATTCTTCAGTTTGTCTGGAGCCACCTTCAATATCAGATTGTTTTGATCCATCTTCCTGTTGGTCTGATGTGCCTGTGGTTTTGGAATCAGACTCAGTGCCTGTGGTTTTGGAATCAGACTTCTTGATCTGCACTGAGGATATTTCTGGTTTGGATTGTTCTGTTTCTTTGACCCGACTTGGACCTTCTGATTTAGGTTCTTCATGTTTTTCAGTGTCAACAGATGCAGATCCTGCTGATACCTTAGGCTGACTGTCAGAATCTGGCAATTTTGTACGCTCCTCAGTGTGTCCAGGAGGCCCACTTTTATCTGCTTGTTCAGAGGGGACTTGGGACATGTCCTGATCTTCTGTGGACCCTTCAGTCACCTCTTTTTGAATTGAAGAAGCTGGGGTGTCTGATTTGGGCATTGTTTTCACTTTAGTGTCTTTCTTTGGCTCAGAAGAAACCTGTCCAGTGCTTCCTTCCGGATCTTCTGATTGTCCTTTTGGTTGCAGTTCTTTGTGCTCAGCTTGAGCCTCTGGTTGATTTTCTTTTGGTGCCTGTGGCAAGTTTTCTGATTCACAGCTTTCATTTTGTTCCTTGGGTTTATTTTTTTCTGCCTTTCCAGGTGTGCTCTCTGGCTGAATTCTATTAGTCTGATCTGGGTGGTCTTGGTAAAGAAGTTGTCTTTCTGAATTAAATGGTGTTGGATTGACTTGTGATCCTTTCTGGTGAGGGATATCAGTTCTAGTTTCTCCAGAAGCTTGGGCTTCAGACAAGTTATTTGTTGACACTGGCAAACTGGGTTCTTTAATCTGTTGGGAAAGATCCACCGGCCTAGAACCTTCCTCTTGACCTCGACTTCCAAATGGCTTTGGTTCTCCACTTTGCTCCACTGTTCTGTTTTGCTCCAGAGGGTTTTGCAAACGTCCTCGATCACTTGGGATGGATAAGTCTTGAGGCTGTCCTGGCACTGGCTGTGCAGAACTCACGCTGGTTCTGCTGACAGGGTGACTGGTGACAGGCTGACCGATGGGATGAGGCTGCTGACTGTGCCCAGCAACCATGGGTTCAGGGTGCCTGAATGCTTCATTATGACCGGGCGGTCTGAAACCAGGAGCAAAGCCTTCACCCATTCCTTCTGGTCTGAATCCAGGTGGATAAGCCCCCTGCCCATGTGGAAAAGGATACATTCCTCTGGGGTGGTGGCCCATGTGATGAAAACCTTCAGGAACAGGGCCTGCTGGACCCATGTGCTGGTGACCAGGAGGCGGCCAGAATCTCTGTTGGGACCCAGGACCGAATCCTGCAGATGGATGCCAGAAACCATGTCCAGGCATCGGGAACCTTTCATACTGTGGATGCTGGAATGGGAATCCTTGGGGAGGAGCTTGAGCTGGGGGTCTTTCCTGACTCTGACTTGGGGACGGACCGCTCTCCTGTCCCAAGGGTTTCATACTTTCAGAAACCTTCATACTTTGCAGAGTGTCCTTGCTTGCTGTTGATGTTGGAACATGTGCAGGTGAAATTGGAACATGTCCGTGTGAAGTGGGAACATGTCCGTGTGAAGTGGGAGCATGTCCAGGTGAAGTTGGAACATGTCCGTGTGAAGTGGGAACATGTCCGTGTGAAGTGGGCACATGTCCGTGTGAAATGGGAGCATGTCCGTGTGAAGTGGGCACATGTCCGTGTGAAGTGGGAGCATGTCCGTGTGAAGTGGTAGCATGGCCGTGTGAAATGGGAGCATGTGCAACAGGGGCTGGGAATCTCTGGCCAGGGTTAACATGCTTGAAACCCTCCATCCCAGCCTGCTGCTGTTGGTCATATCCTGGGCTCTGACTCTGACCTGAGAAACCTGACACAGGCACTTGAGGCCTGAGCCTTCCACTATCTGGGCCTGGTGGTCTGAACATTTCTGCATTACTAACAGTTGGCTTGACAACCTGCTGTGCTCCTGAGGACTTCAGATCTTCTGCAGCAGGAGCTGGAGCTCTAAATGCTTCTTGCCCAGGAGATCTGATACCATGGCTTGCTGTTATGGGTGGTCTAACACCTGGGATTTGTGAAGGCGGTCGGAAGCCTTCCTTGACCTGGCTGGGTTGTGGAAAATTGGTTGGGGCTGATGTTTTAGGTGGATACATCTTAGGCCTACCTCTTGTAGGTTTTATAGGATTGACACACCTGAGATCAGCCTGGTAAGGGAATCTAACCCGCTGACCCCCTGGTGGACCAAATCTCTCCTGGCCAGGCCTGAAGCCTTCCTGGCCTGGATAAGGAGGTCGGAACCCCTCCATGCCTGGGTGAGGAGGGCGCAACCCTTGCTGGACAGGCATATGAACAGTTGGGATTCCTTCCTTCCCAGCAGACTGTTGCATGGCTTCTTGTCCTGGGAATTGACTACGCTCCTGACTTGGACCGCTTTGTTGGCGTTCCTGACCTAGAGGTTGAGCAGCTTCTGGTGTAGGACCTGGGGGCCGGTGACCTTGTCTTAAATCAGCAGCAGTAAATGCTTCTTGGCCAGGCCTATAACTTTGATGGGTGGACACCTGGGGTCGCACATTCTCCTGGGTTTGGCTGGTGGGATGGAAGCCTGGCGGTCCTTGGGCAGATGGCTGAAATGCTTGGACACTGGTTGGAGGTCTGGTGTTGGCCTGCTGAGGACCAACGGGCTGACCACCTTCAATCTGCGGTGGCTGTGGTCCATGGGGGAAAAATCCTCGCATGGCACCTTGAGATTGAAAGCCATCAGGACCTGGAGGATGGTAAGGATAACGGAGTCTGTCCGCCTGACTGAAGGGAGGTCTAAATCCTTCTCCATGGCCAGGTACTGGCTGACTGTGAGCCCTGGGACCATCCCCTGCTCCTGGACCAAAGGGCACCATGGCTTGTGGACGGAAGAACTTATCTGACGTGGGCTGAGGAATGTTATCCGGATGGGGGCCTCTGAAGCCTTCTCCAGGTATGGGGTAAGGGCCATGGGGAAATGGGGCTGGGTATCTCATCCCTTCCTGTCCTTGTGGCCTCAGGGCTCCAGGATGGGGGTATCTTTCAAACTGAGGCTGAAATCCTCTGTCCATGTGGGGTCTATGCGAGACATCATGCAGATGCTGCATCGGGGCTTCAGCAGGCTGGGGTTGAGCAGCACCGGGTGGAGCAGGAAACTGGGCCATGGGCTGACCTTGCTGCATGCTGCCAGGACCTGCACTTACTGAAGAATCAGTGCTGACGTTCAGGAAATTAGGTGGGGCCGCCTGGTGAGCTGTGGGCCCAGCAACAGTGGAGGAAGGGGTTCCTGTAGCAGGCACTGGAGTGCTCTCCTGCATGTCTGTGCCACACTCCACCCTCTCTGGCTTGTTCATCTCTGCAACACCCTCATCCTGACTAACTCCCTTCTTCCCTTTCCCTTTTCCTCTGGCTTTTTTGGGTTTGGCAGCTGCCTTGGGCTTTTCTTCAGCTGTCGACTCTACCACCTTGTCCATTGCGTGAACAGCTTGTGAAGTAAGCTTGGATTCCTGTTCCACAGCCTTCTCTGCACCTGCTGGCTTTGGTTTATCTGTTGGTTTATCTGGCTCTGTCACTGCTTGTTTTGTCTTCTGCACCCCTGGCTGCTTGGAATCTTTCTTCTCCTCCTCCTCCTCTACTTCAGTGTCCTCATCTTCCCCATAGTCATCCCCTCCCTCTTCAGCCTTCTCTGCTTCTTCTTCCGAGGAAGAATCTCTCAAAACATTCTTCTTTTTCTTCGGTGCTTCTTCCTCTTCCACTTCAGTGGCACTGTCGTCTTCTTCTTCTTCTTTTGGCCTCTTCTTTTTCCTCCCTTTACTCTTGGCAGAAGACTTGGAGGCTTTGGAAGCTTTTCCATGTTTCGAAGACCTTTTCCTTCGTGGAGAGCCACTATCATCATTAGAATCTGATGTTGCAACTCGTCTTTTCTTAGCTTTATGAGCTTTCACCATGTACTCAGAACCTGAGGATTCGGTCTCTGAGGTGAACTTTCTCCTTGATTTCCTGTGGTTGTTTCGTCTTCGGTACTCTGGGTCATCAGATGACAGCTCAGACAAACTAACTTCAGAGTCTTCGGTGGACACCTCGGATTCGTTTGTGTCACTTTCCCAGTCTCTGTAGCGAACTCTACGTTTTGTGGAGTTGCGTGTTGACCGTCTCTTTGATGCAAGTTCGTCACTGTCATACTCATCTTCCACAACTGAAAAGAAAAAAACCAACAGAAAACACACAAATCATAAAGCATTGTTTTAATAGTTTTTTGTACTAAAAAATATGAAATATGAACAAACCAATATATGTATTTCACAGCTACAACAAAATATTCTGAAGGAAATTATAACAAATCAGCATCTTGTGAACGATAATTCCATTCGAAAAGCCTATGCTACATATCACCTAACAAGTAAACATCAGACCTGTTTACCCCTATTTTGCAAAGTTGTAATTTCTTAAACAAAAAAAACGTAATTTTGAAAAAAACACTGTAATCCAATGCGTGACCAAAGAACGTCGATATCGTACTGACCTGAGTGTGCAATACTAATGTCCGTCGAGCAGTAGACACAGAACACATGCTCGTCACCTAGTGCTGAACGACGTATTCCTGGAATTTTTAGGTCACTTTCCCGGAATTTCTGTGCCATTTAAGTGACTTTTGATGTCTTTTCTTTTGATTTTTTCGACCAGAAGATACAGAAGCTTCGGAATGAGCCTACAAGGCATTTGTGCGTCCCATACTGGAATACGCCTCCACAGTGTGGGACCCTCACCAACAGCAAGACAACGACAAAATCAAAGCGGTCCAGAGGTGAGCTGCAAGATTTGCCCTGCACCGCTTCAGGAATATGTCAAGTGTGACCTCCATGATAGAGCAGCTGAAGTGGCCCACCCTGCAAGAACGAAGGGAAACAGCGAGACTAGCCATGCTCTACAAGATCCAAAACAATCTGGTCACTATGAAGACTGTAAGAGAGAAGCTGGTCCCAGCACCACAGCGCCAACGTCAAGCACACCCCAAGCAGCTGGCCCAGACCTACTGCCGCACCCAATACAGGCAAGCAAGTTTCCTGCCACGTACCATCAAGGCATGGAACAACCTCCCAGAACAGGCTGTTGAGGCGAGGACCTTGGGCACTTTTGTGTCCTGGGTCTCCAAATCACAGTAACTACACCCCCTTCTCTCTTTTTCTTTATTTTCTTTAGTTCATTTTAATTTATTTTAGTTCATTTTCCTTTATTTTATTCTTCCCAATGACGCGGCATCACGTTGGGGCCCGATTAGCGGGACCTGGCTGGCTGGGTCATTCTCTCGCTTGGCGCGGCATCATGTTAGGAACCGATTAGCGGGACCTGGCTAGCTGGGCCAAGCTTTCTATAGTTCTTTTTCTCCTATCCACTTCCTTCTTCTTGATAGTTTGTTGTCTTGCGCATTCCAGTAGATCCTCCCAAATACAGCGACATAATAGTCAGCAGTGACTGCGGTTGCTATAGGGAAAAGAAAGAAGAAGAAGAAGAATGCACTCGCTTGGACGCCATTTTGAAACAGAACAGGAAATGGCGCAAAATGACTTTTCACAGCATCGTTTCAAAAGCTTCGCTTACCGATGCAACTGTACTGGGTTTTTTTTATATTTAGGATTTTGTTTTCCCGTATTTTTTTTCAGTAGCCGTAATTTGACTTTTCCCCCGTAAAAATTACGGCAAAATCAGGATGGTAAACAGGTCTGAAACATGTACCAAATAACGATATAAAATCATCAACTTATCTATATAACAAAATTCATTGTGCAATGTGCATGCAGGTCTGTCTGTCTTATATGTACTTGAATGAGTGTTTGTGTGTGCGCATGTGTAAGTGTGTAAAGTAAAGGGGGGGGGGGGGGGGGGGAGAGACACTAACCAAACTTATCCATACGTGACGATCTGCTTCGGCGACCACTTCTGCCTGAGGATCCCTTGGACGCAGACTTGTTGTACCACGTTCTTCTGGGGCGCCAGTTACCAGAATCCTCTTCTGTCAGACCCTCATCCTCATCCTGAGAAGCCTCCACCGATGCCTCTGAATCCTCATCACTCCTACAAACGCACACATAAAAACAATAGCAAATGAAATAAAAAACAAGAATGAATTAAAATTTAGCATCACAATTTCCTAACAATAAGGTGACGTTTTGTATCCAATCCTGACGTCTGTGCCTAAGTAATAAATGACACACTTTTAGTGGACAAAGACATGTGGGAAAAAAAAGTTGGCAGAAATAGCCGACTACTGCAGCCTACAAAAAAAGAATTTCTGAAGCGCCTAAAAACAGATACTCATTTCTATTCTAAATTCTTTTTTTTAAAATCTAATGTTGTGTGTCTGTGTGTGTGTGCGTGTGTGCTTTTACTCTTCCCTTAAATCGTAAATCAGTAGGCCCAGCTGGCAAGACTTTGCTTATATTATCATGCATTTCTTAAGCAATTCTTTAATACATTCAATAGTAGAGATGTGTGTGTGAGTGAGGAGAGATAGAGAGGGTGTGTGTGCATGTGTGTGTGTGCGCGTGCGTGTGGATGTGCGCACGTGTGCATGCACGTGCATGTGTATGTGTGTGCGTGCAGTTTGTTCTTGTTAATGTTGCTGTTGCTCTTTGTATTCCGGTGACCCCTTATCCTCCCACCCCCATTTTGACTCAATCAGGGTTCCCACAGATCTCTGAAAGAAAAATTAAAGGACTTTTCCAGGACTATTCCAGGCCCATGCTGGTAAATTTCAAGGACTGAAAATACTGCTTGTAATATGGATAATAAGCATTACGGTAAGAGGCATGCTAATATCAAACTATTCTAATTACTTGAAGCTAAAACAAGCACGGATTCGCAATCGTTTGTGGCGTGCGACAATGCATTGAAAACGAAACATCATTTTAAAGAGCAGCCTCGATTTGAAGTGCAGCCTCGATTTGAAGTGCAACAATTTTGTCAGCCTCAATTTGAAGTGCGACAATTTTGGACCGACCGACCGACAGACAGACTGACAAAGTGAGTTATAGGTTTGTGGCTTGTGCCACAAACAAAAACCTGCCACACCAAAAGTCCACATGCAGTATCATGGTCGTCTGCTGTCACAATATCAGGCGGTCAAAAGTCTGAATTAAAAAACCACCACCAAGAGTTAACTTTCAGTTTTACAATATATATATTCAAAAAGATCAAGTGCTGGTTTTGCTTGCTTGAAAGTTGAGAATCTGGTAAGCAGATTTAAGAAAATTCCAGGACTTTTCCAGGACCTTTAGGGCCTGTGCTGTTTTTCCAGTACTTTTCAAACCCTGGAAAAGGCCCTGCTAGTTTTCCAGGACTTTTCAAGGACTTGTGGGAACACTGCTCAATTTATTCCCCATTTTGACTCAACTTACTCCCCCAGTTTGACTCAACTTACTCCCCCATTTTTACTCAACTTACTCGGACAGCTGAAACTCCTCACTGTCATCCTCCTCGTCCTGGTTGTCATCGCTGTCCAGCATGGTCAAGCGACGCCGGTTTTTCTTCCTGACCACGGGCGGGGGCCGGCCCTCACTGGCTGCGGCTGCCGCCAGGGCCTCCTCTTTTTCCCTGCGGCGCAGCTCCTTCTCCTCGTCGCTGTCCATGCCCAGGATGTTGGACATGTCCTTGCCGCGGCTTTTACCTGTGGCACATTGTCAGCCCCTTTATCATCTATGAACAAAGCTCGGGGTCAACAGAGTCACTGCCATGGCTGTAGAAGGTGAACAAAAAAGGGAAAAAAAAGGAAAGGAGACGCTGACTTGTGAAAAAGAGATATATATACCGTATTTTTCACACTATAAGGCGATACTTTTTTCCCCCAGACTGAGACCCATGCGCCTTACAATATGACTAAAAATATAGCAAAAAATTAGGTAAAGGTCAAGATGTGCTACCCCCCCCCCCCCCCCCCCCCCCTACCTATCTCGGTTAATTCTATTTTTCCGTTATTGCCTTTCTTACCATACATAAAGCTGTATTTTAGGAACATTTTTAGCTAATAACCTTTTTGGAATACTAACCCTATCCCTAAACCTAACCCTACCCTATAAGACGGAAAAACGCAACGAACCACAACTGTGACAAATCGCGGTGTACTGCAGTACATAGTGGGGGGTAGGGTTAGGTTTAGGGCTAGGGTTAGTATTAAAAAAAGGTTATTAGCTGAAAATGTTCCTAAAAAAAAATACAGCTTTATGAAAGGCAAAAACGGAAAAATAGAATTAACCGAGAAATGCAGGGGGGGGGGTGGCACATCCTTACCTTTACCAAAAATTACAATAACAAAATCTGAATTTGTTGTAACTTTGGGGTGTGGGGTGTGTGTGTTTGTGTGGTTTACGCCCTATAGTCTGAAAAACATGGTAGCTTTAATCTTCCTCTCGGCTCATCACAGGCCAGATTTTATCATATTTTACAGACTATAAGGTGCTCCCCACATTGTACACAAAATTACTTTGTTACTATATTATTAGTCACGTTATAAGGCGCATGGGTCCCAGTCTGAAAAATAGTATCACCTTATACCGTTATAAAATACGGTTAAGTTTCAAAATTTTCATCTCTCACATGCAGTTCACAAGTGTAAGTTTCCTTTTCTTCATTTTTTTTTCACCTTTACAACCAGGCATTTTCTGTTGTGGAGTTACTGTTGTTACGTTGTCCCCGAACAGTGCGTTCCAACTGGGCTGCTGGCTGAGGCGTTACATTTCAATTAGCATAGTGCTACACAGCTTTAAAGTAACACAAATTATGTCTTCAACAGGAATCAGCAAGTTTATTTTACAGAAGACAATAAGCAAGCACATACACAAAAAAGAATAAATGAAACAAAAGCTTACGAAACTGTTACTTAGAGTGGCAGCTTCATTCATAAGATTAAAAAGGCAAAATATTCAAAATGCCACAACCCATGAAAGGATGATGATGAAAGAATAAATAATAAAACAAAAAGGTAACAAAGCATCTGTAACTAAGAATTTACCTTTGAGGGGATATCAAATGAGAAAAGCGAGAAACAGAAAAGGGCTAAGGTTAACATGAACATAATCAGCAACCCAAATTATGAAAACACCAACTAATGAAGCAAATGAATGGGGAACCTTCTAATTCTATACATATACAACAAGAAAGCATACTGAGGTGTATACAATTAAGGACTAATATTGTAAAATTAAAAAAAGCTGTAAGAAAATGCATTCATGCCATATTATCTAAATCACACGCAGAGATGTTCTTTTGTATAAATAAAAACACAACATTAAAAAATAGAAAAGCTGCAGTAGAATTATAATTTCTTAAAATTCATAATTATGAAACTGTAGTGTTACCTTCTTTTTCCTTGAAAAAGATGAATAAATAAAACTGCAGACCCCTTCTCTTGAAAACTATGAATAAGCAAAATATTATAAAATCAAGACTGTCCACAAACCCTTTGCTTTCTTTTTCTTTTCTTTCGCTTCCTCTTCTTCTTCTTCTTCTTCTTCTTCTTGGTCACTTTTCTTTCCCAGGATGTTTGCCATGTCTTTGCCAATACCTTTCTTCCCTACAGGGACACAAAAGGCACATCATCAACAACACACACGCTATGCACAATGCAGGACAAACTGATGTGCAGAATGCTAGGGTCAAGCAAACACACACACATACAAATATATGACGAATCACGTAGCCATGTAATACAGCAACAATGTTTAATGATGGTTGAATGTCTAGGGCATTAAAATTCAAAAGTAAGAAAAAAAATGACACTTCTATGGTTGAAAAGAATGACGCAAAAATAATGGTGTGCAGAGCTACAACAATAAATCATATTTATCACTGGGTGAAAATAATGAAACAAAATGCACCAAACTATAAAATAATCACTGATTAAAATCATGGGTGGAATAAAGCAAGGTATGGCTGTGAATTCCAATAGCTACCAAAATGTATGAGACAATAAACCCAGTGTCACGATAAATAAGTACCTGTCATGAAATATCTACCTCTCGCATATGAACTATAACCATCTAACCCTAACCCTAACCACAGAAAGAACCAAGAAATAGAGCAGGAGGGTGTAAATCTACATATTTGCCGATAAATCGATGTACAAAGCCATGCACTTAGTTTCGTACAATTCACAATGGCGGACAAACAAACGATTTTGATTGGCTAGGGGCAGCTAGGGGTACTTATTTGATAGAGGTAGGATATAATCTTCACACCAGTATGAATGAATATGTACAAACAGTTGCTAATTAAGCTGTAGGCAAAACTAATCATGATTCATCCACCTCCTCCCCCAAGGTGAATATAACTGTTAATCATTTAGCTAGGAGTGTGAAACTATCAAAGCAAAACCCACTGGTGGGTACAAAAACAACACATTTAGTAACAACATGTGAATCCAATAACGCAAAGAGAACGAACATAATCAAACCTAAACTTTTTTCTTTAGTTATCCACTACATTTAATTTAAAAATCACATGACTATTATAATCAGGGCTGCCTGTTGCAGTTTCCAGGGACAACGGCTTAAAAAGCAGGGATGAAGACTTATTTCCAGGAACAAACATCGCGATAACAGGGTCAAAATGAAAAGCTTTATTTTTAGCAACATTTCTGCGACTGGATTTTGTTGCAGTCTTCTTGACAATGTTTGGTGCCAATGTGCTTCAATATATTCAAGATCCTTTGGTGTTCAGTAGTTAACCTATGTGTAACATGTCAGTAAAGAAAATTGTAACAATGTCTGTTGTTTTCAATGTTCCTGTGTTCAATAGTAAGGTCAGCTAACAAGAAAAGTAGTTGCTCTACAAAATTTTGATTCCACTCAGTTTCTAGGCCTAGGGGCATCAGGCAGAAAAGTGGATTCCAGGGACAGGGTCCTATATTGAACTATTTCAAGGGACAAATACCCCGGGAGAGGGGGGGAAGGGGGGTAGGCAGCCCTGTATAATTCACTTTCTTTCCTATTTATAACAACATCAGCATTATAACAAGACTTGAATCATTTCCAATCTTTTGACGACTAAACACAGAGGTAGTCCACACAAACCCTCTTCTTCTTCTTCCTCCTCCTCCTCCTCCATGTCCTCCTCTTCCTCCTCCTCATCGCTATACTTCATGCCCGGCAGGTTGGACAGATCTTTGCCGCGACTTCTCCCTACAGCAGTCAGACAATGAACAAACAGTCATCACAAACCATACCCTGCATTCAGATTTTCATAGTGTATCATTACCACCAGGATTTCCAGCCATGTTCCATTTCGGACCTCTTTACGTTGTCAGTCCTGACTTCTTTTTTTTTTATAGTTCTAATTTAAGTAGTACCGTATTTTCGGACTATAACTATAAGGCGATATTTTTTTTATCCAATTTCGAACAATGCGCCTAATAAACAAGGGTGCCCTATTAGTAAACAAAATTGTGAGAAGAGAGGCAACGATTGCCGTACTCAGTACAGTCTAATGTGAGTCACAACATCGAAAGTGGTAACGAGTCGCCGATACGACAAATACTCACATTAAATTGCTTCATAATCCCCATTATCATCCGAGATTCCGTCCAACAGATGCCATAACCCTTCATTGGATGTAAAAAGCATCGTCGTAGAGCTTAAAATGCCATAATTCTACCAGATTTCGCGAAGAAAAGTCCAAACACAACAACCGGAAGTCTCAAAAACGGAAGTTCGATTATTTGAGAAGGGAGCCAACTCTCGTTTATGACAGCAGTAATGGCGGTCGGTAAGCGTTTACAGGACACGTACGGGCTTCAAACTTCGACTTTCTGTTGCAAGGTGTGCATCGCCTTATAAACGAGGGCGCCTATTACTTTAATTTTTTCAGATTTTTCTTAAAAATTGCCCTATTCGCCTTATATACAGCAGCGCCTAATTATCCAAAAAATATGGCATACGGTCTTATGTTTATCATGTTGCTACATTGTATTATATTCAGTTTTACGACTGACAGCTCCTCAGTGCCAAGATGTCTGCTGAAGCTTTGACCCCCTTCATATCCATGTTTTATATGCTTTCTCTCTCGTTTAATTATTATTTAAAATATAAACAAATTATGCTCCAGATACAATAGGGGCTACAAAACCTATCAAGAAACAACCCCACATCCATTATAAAAGCTCCAATCCCCAAAGCAGGCGGATTAACTTTTTGAAACTAGCAAAATCTGGATTAGACTTCGAGTTTAGAATTTAATAACATTTTAGCATTTTCAATGGTCATGAATGGATACATCCTGGAACATGAAGACGAGCTGAAGGACATGCAATATGAAAGAAAAAGAATGAAATGATAGAGCAGAATTTCGTTTTTCTTTAAATTTGAAAGGGAACAAAATTATACTGCGGTCATTTCACTGCGGTAATTTCAAAGTTCGAGATTCAGCCAAGACGAAAATTACATGAAGTAAAAAAGGTTTTCTGCATTCCCAGTACAGTCAAACCTCTATAATAAAACTTCAGGAAAAAAACCGGTCTTAAATTGGAGGGGGTGTTATAACGGAGGTCATTTTTATAGGAAGCGTTCAGACTTCAATATCCGTTCCCAAAAAATCGGTCTTAAATGAGAGGAGGTCTTTTAACGGAGGGTCTTATAATAGAGGTTTGACTGTATCAAGAACATTCAAACTAGTGAAAGGGTCTGAAACAAAAGGGTTGAAAATTCAAAGCAATGAATGAAAAACATGACTAAAGTTTTGGTGGGTTTTTTAAAAGCAGGATCTAAAAAACAAGGTGCACACATGGACACGAGGATCATGTGATATGAACAGAAACCAGGCAGGAAAATCAGAAATAAAAACATCTTGAAAAAACAATGGCTATTATGAGCAACTGCACACAAAATACATTTGAACAGCAAACACACATATACTGTGCATGCATACACATACAATCATGCAGACAGTGACAGAGCAAAAGTATAATTAACCATACCAAAAAGTATGAAACAAGAGAGAGAGAGGGCAGAAGGAGAGAGAGAGAGAGAGAGAGAGAGAGAGAGAGAGAGAGAGAGAGAGAGAGAGAGAGAGAGAGAGAGAGAGAGAGAGAGAGAGAGAGAGAGAGAGAGAGAGAGAGAGAGAGAAAAGAGACAGAGATAGCAAAACTGATAAAACTTTCAAATGCATACCAGTCACCAAAGCCACTGACTGAGGCAATCTTTGTTGAAAACAAGGGAAGGAAATCAGCGCTGATGGACATTCTGCTGTAACCAGTGTACTCAAATTTCACCCAGAATGAGTTAAAAGAAAAGAAGCCTCTCAGCAAGGAGTTGAAAAAAATGAAAGCAAAGGTAACTCTCGCTAGCTGCTATGATCCCACAGTTGAAAAAATGAAAGCAAAGATAACTCTCGCTAGCTGCTATGATCCCACAGTTGAAAAAATGAAAGCAAAGGTAACTCTCGCTAGCTGCTATGATCCCACAGTTGAAAAAATGAAAGCAAAGGTAACTCTCGCTAGCTGCTATGATCCCACAGTTGAAAAAATGAAAGCAAAGGTAACTCTCGCTAGCTGCTATGATCCCACAGTTGAAAAAATGAAAGCAAAGATAACTCTCGCTAGCTGCTATGATCCCACAGTTGAAAAAATGAAAGCAAAGGTAACTCTCGCTAGCTGCTATGATCCCACAGTTGAAAAAATGAAAGCAAAGGTAACTCTCGCTAGCTGCTATGATCCCACAGTTGAAAAAATGAAAGCAAAGGTAACTCTCGCTAGCTGCTATGATCCCACAGTTGAAAAAATGAAAGCAAAGGTAACTCTCGCTAGCTGCTATGATCCCACAGTTGAAAAAATGAAAGCAAAGGTAACTCTTGCTAGTTGCCAGCATCAGAATTAATCCGAGGTCCAATCCTTTGAAAACTGCAGTAAAAGTACCGTCAAGGCCATACAGAGTAGAGGGACAACACTGAAATCAGTTCCCAACAGGTAAAAAACAAAACATAATTAATGAAGAAATTACTCCAAAATGTCATCCAACAATGAAGATTACCCTCAGAAACAAAGCCCAAACCTCTGCCACCGCAAACAAATCCTCTGCCAGCAATTCTTAATCCTCTGAAATTTGCAAATCCTCCAATAATTCTGATGCCCGTTAAGTTGCTACGAACCCCCAGTTTATTAAACATTTTTATCAAATCAAAGGTTAAGTTGATTCCCTTCACTCTCACCTGGTGGGCGGACTCTGGGTGGCTTGGGGTCGTCCAGGTCCTCCTGGATGGCGCTCTTGATGAGGTCGTCGTACTCCTTGAACTGGTAGCTCACCGAGGAGCGCATGCGGCACGTCCGCTTGGCGTACACCTCCTCCGGAAGATCCGCCCGCTCGTCCTCATCGCTCAGCTGCCTGTCATGACGCTTGCGTCGCGCTCGGCGGTGCTGTGGGCCGCGCGAAGATTTGCCTTTCCTGCGTCGCCGACGGCGCTTGTATCCATCGCCTTCTTTTTCCTCTCCCTCGGTCTCCTCTTCCGGCTCTTCTTTCACACGTCCTTTTTCTACTTCTTCCTCCTCCTCATCACTTTTCTCGTAGGCAACTCCTTTGTTGGGTTGAATTGCAGGCTTCTTCTCCTGGTTAATGAAACAAAGATGAGAAAAGCACATCAATAGCGCATTGGCAGTTTATCATATTCATCCGTTTGTTATAATTTCTTATTCAATCAAACTATGGAAGAGTAACAACAATGTAAAAAGGGAATCAAATATGAACAAAAGTGAAAAGTTTAGAGCGTGTTCATAATGGATGTGTGCTTAAACGATATTTAGTTGTAATGCAGGTTTTATCACGTTTAAAAAAAGAAAAAGGCTTTTAAGTCCGTTGCTTTAATTTCCACAGATTTATTTTTGACAACACACATGTTACTAAAAATAATAATTAGCATTTACATTTTTTTCCCCTCACAATTCTAGACTAACAGCAATATAAACCATTAGACTAGCTTTGTATTCAAACTAGTTATATACGCTCTTGCATTCTAATGAGCACTCTGATACAAACTGTTGTACACTCACTAGAATACACCTAAACACATGATTTTCAACTATTTTCAACAAAGAAGCGAACCAGATAGGCAGATGTCACAGGCCAAAATCTCAGAGGTACCTACCTCTTTCAAGATGTTGTCTAAACTGATGCCAACAAAGGCCAGGCGTTCTTTCCTGAGGACACACACACACACAATCAGAAACATGACATATGTTCACTTTTAACTCTTCAAACATATACCAGTCACAGCTGCCAATAACCCCATGCTACAACTGTAGTTGGCCCCTTTTCTATGAAGTCTTCTAAGATGTCACTCAAGGCAATATCAACAATCATAAAAATAAAAATCATTGACATGCATCTTGCTTTTTTTTTAGCTACATTATCGATCTTACTACATTATTCTAAAAATAAAGTATAAATAAAGCAAACATGATAATAGTTATTAAAAAACCCACACAAAAACCCACAAGTGAAAAAGTAAACACACACAGAAGTCAACTTCATGAATCAGTTTTCGTATAATCAAAATCAAGAAACTTACTATATGTACTTAGTTCATTGCTAAAACATATTTTATAACTTGCGCACAAAAATTAATTTTAAAAAAGATGGCAAACAAAATGTCAATCTGCATGATCCATGAGTTGATAAGAGCCAGAAACTAAAACTAGAAAACAACAACACAACGAGAAATATTATGTACGTTTTAGATTTTTTCTTTCTTTCTTACAACATGACATTATTTTCTATGGGCAAACTTTAAGAATATTTCACTTACCTTCTCACTAAACGGTCTTTTTTCCTCGAATTACCGTCAAGATCTTTCAGATACTCTGATAACTTGTCAATCAGTTTTATCTGAAATTCAGAAGAAAACATTATTTTTAAAAGACCACTTTACTTGAGTACAAACAAGTCTGTTTCAAAACAGAAAATTGGTTTAATTAATTCTGAATATCAAAAACTATAACAAAACACTAATTTAAGACAACGGTACCTAATAGATTCAGCTGATCATACAATTGACATAGTACTCGTGAATCAGTGGGTCATAAATAATTTACAATAACTAATGTCATAATTAAAAAACATTTCTTTTTTTCTTTTCTTTACTAATCATACTCAAATAAAATGTGTGCATGTGTGTAATAAGTTTACAATGACTAGTGTCACAATGAACACAAACATCTTACATATCATACACTAACATCCGTACAAGTTTTACAACTTTCTTCATATTGTTAATCAATCAAAATCCAACTCCTATAAAAACACAACACATATGATAATGGGAGTGCACATACATCCAAGACTCCTTAACAATGTGATTAACGCTCTGTGTAATGGGCCTGAGAAAGAAACTAAACACACAAGAAATAAATTCATTGATCATCCGATACAGAAAATAGATATAAGCACATTAAAAACAAAATAAACAACCCAGATAGAAAATAAATGCCTGAGAAAGACAATAAACGCACAAGAAATAAATTCATTGATCATCCGATACAGACAATAGATATAAGCACATTAAAAACAAAATAAACAACCCAGATAGAAAATAAATGCCTGAGAAAGACAATAAACGCACAAGAAATAAATTCATTGATCATCCGATACAGACAATAGATATAAGCACATTAAAAACAAAATAAACAACCCAGATAGAAAATAAATGCCTGAGAAAGACAATAAACGCACAAGAAATAAATTCATTGATCATCCGATACAGACAATAGATATAAGCACATTAAAAACAAAATAAACAACCCAGATAGAAAATAAATGCCTGAGAAAGACAATAAACGCACAAGAAATAAATTCATTGATCATCCGATACAGACAATAGATATAAGCACATTAAAAACAAAATAAACAACCCAGATAGAAAATAAATGCCTGAAAAAGACAATAAACGCACAAGAAATAAGACAAAAATAAAAAATCAAGAAACAGAACAGAGACTTGTGTTTTCAACAACAAAATGTTTACATTAGGGCCAAACTCATAAAACAAAGACAGTTCAACCAAATCATTTTACATTTTGACCACAAGCCACTGGTCACCACATGGCAGTCAACTTAACGCTGAAGAAGAAAGCATAAATCTGAAATTGGGGTAAAATTTGGGGGGTGCACCTTATACAAAGGTGCGCCGTATAGTCCAAAAAATACAGTACAAATGGCAGGACCGTCGCCAAACTTTACTGAACAACCCACGTAAAAGCTGTAGGCAAAGGATCAAGAAGAGAAGTAAGGAAAGGAGACTGACGTGTTCACAAGGGGGGCAGAACCAGTCGCCCTCAGGGATGGCCATGAGGGGCGGGCGAAGGCAAGCCATGTGGTAACCCTTGTCACAGCTATCGCACAGCAGCATCTGATAACACAAGAACAGCAGTAAGATAATGATGGGGAAATCTAGGAGACCATTTGGTCGACATTTTCACCAAAGTGCATCAATTAATACAGCTATCGCACAGCAATCTATCTGGGGAATAAAAAAGACACAACAACAACAACAGCAACAACCAAAACTGCAGGACAGCAAAACTATAAATGCTAGCGACTAATTAGGCCAGTTGTTCGACATTTATACCCTTTCACCGCCAATGTCGCATCTATGCACCACAACGGTTTAACACCTATATTACTAAAGACATCAAATAGAGGCATGTTATCCGAACACCCTACTTTCTTCATTTTGAGAGGTAAGGATAGGTCGAATGTTGTACATGTCATACAGGAATTCCCAATATTGCAGATAATTTTTTTTTATCTACCCAGTTAAGTTTATGACTTCCAAATAGCAGAGGAGAGAACAGCTATTCTGAAGGGCCTGGTTGTAATTTATTCATAATGGAGAAGCCTTTCAAACCTGTAAATACAGACATTATCATGTCAAAAAGCTGACATTAATTGTTCTATTAGATCAATTATTAACATTAATTGCTAACACACTGCAACCGCTAAGACAAATGATAAAAAGAAAAGAAAAGCAATTGAAATTTAAAAAACAAAAACAACAACTTATTAAATCATGTTAAACACAGGCATTGTTAAGTATAAAAAAGACTTTAAAATCTCTATCTTTACAGGGTTTTTTAATGCTTCATTTGATAACTGTTCACTGTATTGTGTGTGCATTTTGGACACATCCACACATTCAAATTGCATTACCTTAACTTATAGAATCAATACTGACTTACCATGTCAGGGTGGGTGCACTTATTACAGACCATGCATGGCGTATCATCCATTGGAATTTTCTCCTCTTCTTTTTCTGCACAAACGGCAAACACCAATTCTATCACATGTACCCACTGGCAATAGATTGAACGTGACAACCAAAACAATAAACATTTCAATCACTATTCACAATAATTCTTAATTTCTAAATTAGCAAGAAAACCACGAAGTGTGTGTGTTTTCAATCTTACCAGATAATTTCAGTGGCAAAGCAGATAGAAAGCTCTTTCAAGAGTCTATGGGAAAGTGCTTTGATATTCACTTTGCATCTTATTTCCTCACAAACAATCTACATTATTGTGTTTTGCCATATGGTAAAACTACCATCTACTTAAAATCTACAGTTATATTAAAATATAATTTGTTTCCATTGAGTGTTTAAAAAAAAAGAAGAAAGTATATTCAGGCATCAGAATAGTCTGAAGTCCAATCCTCTGAAAACCGTGGTCCAAGGGCCATCAAGACCCCAGACTATAGTGGGATAACACTGAAATTAATTCCCAACATCACCAAAATGGCTTTACGCAGTGAGAAATCACTATAAAATGCTACTTCAGAGAAAAGATATCTCTAAATAAAAAGGCAAAACCTTTGACAGAAGAGGTCAATCCTCTGTCAGAAATACTCAATCCTCTGAAATTAGCTGATCTTCTGACAATTCTGATGCCTGTATATTACTCCAATTCCTTGCACTCATTACAGACTCACTTTTTAAGGCCAATTGTCGCCGTCGGTTACGACCTTGAGTCGGTTTGAAGTCGGCATCTTCAGAGTCCTCCTCGGAAGGGAGCTCAACTTCCGATGACAGATCCCCTTCTGCTTCACTGAGAAGGTCGAAATCCGGATCAGGCTCCTTTTTCTTCATGGTCTGAATGCGCAGGCTACGGCGCGTGCTGTAGGCAGAGATGACAGGGGCTGCAGATTCATTCTCCTCTGTCAAATCCTGTTCGGGTTTCTTGGCATTGGCGTTGAGCTTGGGCATTTTACCGCTCTTCTTGCACGGGGCGATTGGTTCGTCAGTTTCAAAATCGCTGCTGTCTTCTCCCACTATTTTCTTCTTCTACAAGAAAAAGATGCATTAGGTGAGAATGAATAGAAAGTCTTTTGATCTGAACATAAATTTATCAAGGATACTTACATTAATTCAATTTGTTACTCTTACATGGGTGCAAATCCCCCAAATAAAAAAAAATGAAAGGCAGGGGTCCAGGGACCCATGACCCCGGCAGAGCCCCGTCGGACGTACAGGGGGGCAAGAGAGAGAAATAACCCGGACGATTCAGGGGAGCCAGATAGTAGTTTGATAAGCCTTGTGAAATTATTACATTGCCTTTGTAAACTTTCAAGATAGAACAACTAAGTTCAAAACGCCCAAAATCGCTTGTGGTCAATTTTGATAAAATAAAAAACACACCTGAAGTTCAGTTTCAGGTAAAATTAAAAATACTGAATTAGTTAAATCTCTTTTTATGTCATACTTTTTCTAATACATGAAGGAGCACAACACAAACAGACAAAGAATAAAATATTCTTAAAACAATAAAAGCATTGAATAAAACTTAAAGACTAACAAAAATTGATATATCGTGGAATATCCTTAAAATTTTCAATTAGTTGAGGTCCATTCTCACTCAATTGGTTCTTCTCTGAAATCGAAATGTGTTAGGTGAATCATATAAGATTATAACAGAACATCCTGCTACACTTTTTACTCAGCATTTGTACAATGACCACAGGCTCATCTAACTCTAAACAGCTCTGCAAGATATCGCTTTCGGATGTTCGAGTATGTTAAACACCTGAAGTGACAAGACAAAATGAGACAAATAATAATAATTTTTCACTCTTTGTTCAGAACTTTAAAAATTGACAAACAATTTGATACAGACAGAACAATAATACTACTTCTGCACTCTGCTTAGTACTTTGAAATTAACAATTAAAGACTCACCTTAGCAGCTTTGCTGAGAGGCAGGTCATCAGAACTGGAGGAGTCCCGGTCCTTCTCCTCCATTGCAAGAGCCTTCTTGCAGGCAGGGGTCTTGCGTGGACTGCTGCCTCCTTTGCCCGCTGATGCTGCCTTGCCTGCGGACCCTTTACTGCTGGCAAGGGGAGTGTTGCTGTCGCTACTGCTCTCCTCCCCCTTCCCCTGACCCAGCGATGTTGTCAGGTTGCGACTGGTGGCTCCCCTTCGTTTCACCCCTCCCCGGCGCGCACGTTTCTCCGCAGGGGCAGCGCTCACCTCCTCTTTGTCCACTTCAGCTGCTGTTCGCTTCGCACCACGAGATCCGCCTCTACCCCCACGACCACGCCCTCTGGAACCCCCTCTTCCCCTGCGAGAGGCCCCACGGGTCGGTGCAGTGGCCTTGCTGCCCTGAGGAGTCTCCGGAACATCTTTTTCTTCTTCTTGTGTGTCTGCATGACCGTTGACCAGGCTTGCACACTCCTCCTTGTCTTTTTTTGCCTCTACCAGCGCCTGTGGTTTGTCAGCACTTTCAACCTCTTTTCCCGCTTCTTGTTGGTCAGTTGTTTTAGCTTGACTGTCCTTCTTTACCTCTAGCTGGGCCTGTGGTGTGTCTTTATTCTTAGCTTCTTTTCCCCCCTCTCGTTGGTCGGTTGTTTTAGTTTGGCTGTCTGCCTTCCGCTTACCTCGAGTCTCTCTGTGGGGAGTTACACTGTTCTGTACGGAATTTGTATCAGCTGTTTCCTTAGGTTGTCTCCCTCTTCTTTTCCTTGTTGGTCTAGGGCTGTTGGATTCTGTTTCTTTCTCCTTAGTTTGTCCATCATTTCCTTTTACTTCTGTAATATCTTCTTGCTTCACACTTTCTTTGTCATTGTCAGCATTTGTTTTTATTTCTAGGCTGTCTTTGGAATCATTAGTTTCAGCAGCTAGTTTTTCTTTTTTATTATGTTTTACCACACTGCCTTCTGCTTTTTCATCTTTTGAAGATTTCTCACCTGATTCGGATGCAACAGATGCCTTATCTGTTGGACTGTCAGAGCTGTTTTCTGATTTCACAACCTTGGTCTCTACCTCTTTTGGGTCTTTTATTTGATTGGTTTTAGCCAGTTCTGTTGAATTTTGTGGCAATTCCTTTGTCAATTTATTTTCTGAGTCCTTAGAAGAACTATTTTGTTTTGTCGCTGAATCCTCTTCTGTTTTACTGTGTTCGACATTGTTCTCTCCAGAGGGCACAGTGTGAGACTGTGATTTTTCTTCTGCTAAACCCTGATCAGGTGAACAAACGCCTTGTTTGCTATCAGGTTTATCAAGTG